>JAOVVI020016775.1:0-10795 GCA_028571085.2 Nepenthes alata | reverse complement strand
ATTAGTTGATTCATGTGATAAATTAAATGTTGGCCTTAGTAGTAGGTATTGAACCAGAATAGAATGAAAGAATAGTTAAAGTGGTTGAGTTAAGTATATAAATAATGATTCGGTCTATGTTTATTATTTCATCGTTCCGTAATAAATTCCTTTGTGTTAGATTGGATGGTGTGAGTACGATCCATGGTCAGCACCGAACGACGTTCTATTGTTGATGTTACAAAGCTTTCTTTGCGTTGTACTCGGTATGTGAGTATTTAAATTTGTTGGCTTCCTATGGTCAAGGTTGAGGAGAGAGTGTATGAAAACATTAAAGTATCTGGTCGAATGGGAGGCTATGGTACTTAAATGTGGTCTATGTTTATCCGATATTGATTTTCGTATCATGGTGGGTTGAGGTACATTGCTTAGTTTGATAGGATGCTTATGGCCGTGTGAACATCATAGATCATGATATCAAGGATATCATGGCGGGAGATGCTGGGTTTGACATGTGATGTATCTTTCGTACCTGGTAGAGTCGAAAGATGAGCATGATGAGCATGCTCGGGAGACATCTGTACTTTGTTTGGCAGAGTCTTTATGGACCATAGATTTTAGCCGGTGGTCAAACTTGCGAGCATCGGTAGCCAGTGCAAGTACCCAGCTATTGGGGGATATACAACACCTTTGGTTCACAGTGGCGGAATAAGATCCATAAGTTTTCTTGTAATATTCTATGATTATTGAGTACCTCATTTGTTGTGTTGTAGTATCCTTGTGTGGATTCCGAGATATTTGAATTTGGTGGAATCCATATTGATTGTTATCGTGATTATGGTGATCATTCTAGCTGACATATGGACCAGGGAAATCCCCAATCATCGTTGATGTTGGATTCCAGGGGATTATCATTGTTTATTGACACGCTTGAAATAATATTAATCGGTTACGTGATGATTCCTATATCTCTTGATGAAACCCGATAAATAATT
Source organism: Nepenthes alata (assembly GCA_028571085.2). Lineage (NCBI taxonomy): Eukaryota > Viridiplantae > Streptophyta > Magnoliopsida > Caryophyllales > Nepenthaceae > Nepenthes > Nepenthes alata. The sequence goes on along the minus strand of JAOVVI020016775.1, from coordinate 9,821 downwards.
CTTCGCGTCAATCTTAGTGGTGTGCGTATATTTTATTGGCACTCTATGGATAAGTAAAGGAGAGTGTGCAAAGACTTTACGGTAACTGGATGAATGGGAGTCCGTGGGGCTGTAAAGTAGTCTGTACTTTTCCAATACTAATTCCATTCCGAAGGATTGAGGTCGTTGATATTGAGAAGGGATGCTTATAACCTAGTGGCCATCGTAGAGAATGATATCTGAGATATCATTGACGAGAGGTATCGGAGATGGTATGAGCATACTACAGGTACAACCTCTGAGAGGACTGTAGGGGTAGTGGGGATACCATGGATGACCTCGTTGTATTACCCAGCCATTGGGGGCGTAAATATACGGCCATTGGTTCACTATGGTAGAATAAAGTCCAGGGAGATTCTTATTATCTCGTGTAGTGGTGACCTCAAATTGAGCTGATATTCAGATAGAAGTTAAAATTCCTTAAGGCAGTCATTTAATATACAGGCTGATTTCGGATCTACCTTAAAAAAGAGTAGAAGGTTATCTGCAAAAGCAAGCATGATTGTGCTTATATCCTTGCATTTCCAATGGTATTGAAACGATGGACATCGTCAGACTTTCACTTCTATAATACCATTTAGAACTTCCATGACCAGAACAAAAAGATAAGGCGAAAGGGGTCGCCCTGTCGAAGCCCTTTGGCACCTTTGAAGAAGCCAACCGATTCACCATTAATGTTTATAGAGTATGACGGTGTAGTTATACACTGCTCAATCCACACAATTATCTTGGGAAGAAATCCCATAATATGAAGGGTCGCAATAATGAAGTCGCGGTGAACAAAGTCATAAGCCTTCATTAGGTCAACTTTCATAGCGCATCTGGGTTCACCCTTACCCACATGGTATCGGTGAAGCAGCTCTTGAGCAAGGAGGATGTTGTCACTAATGTGTCGGCCCGCAACAAAGGCAGTTTGGCTTTTATCGATCAGATAAGGAAGAGTACCTCTAACTCTGTTGGCAAGAATCTTGGATATGATCTTATATATTACATTGCAGCAAGCGATTGGCCTATAGTCAGTTACCTTGGCAGGTGACTTGACCTTTGGGATAAGGCTAAAAGGAGTGGCATTCACTTGGTTTAACATCTTCCCGTTTGCAAGGAAATCTTGGACCGCCTCCACCACCAAAGGGCCTACAATGGGCCAAGATTCCTTGTAAAATTTTGAAGAGAATCCAACAAGCCCAGGTGCTTTAGAATCTCCAATGGACAAAAGGGCCTTATGAATCTCTTCCGCATTTACCGGACGACAAAGATCCTCTTGAGCCGACGTCGTAAGAGTATGATGTATAAACGGATGGGCCTGCTCCGAAACCATGATAGAATTGGCTCTACCCGTTCCCAGGAGGCTCTGGAAATGATTCACAATCAGTTATTGAACCTCTTCCATGTTTTGGGTGCGTTAATTGTCAATTTTTGTAAGGGAGAGGATTCTATTGCGGTTAGTTTTCTGGGAGATTGAAAGGAAGAAAAATTTAGAGCATTGATCCCCATCGGGGGAAGGCTTGCAGTGAGTCAGCTTCATGCATGCACCGTCTGGGACTCGTTTCGACCTTTCTAACCTAATTTCTCAAATCCTTGAACTCTAATTTTTGTTATATTATCTTAATAAGTTACAATTATTGTAATTTAAAACTCGAACCTTATTTATAGATTAACTTTTTAAGGTTTACCATGCCAGTTCTCGATTTTGCCAATTTCGGGTCATTGGGCTTTTCAATCCAATTTCTCCCATATCCTTTGACCTTAATTCATTTATATTAACTTAATTACTCTTAATTACCATATTTTGAAAACCGCTACATTACAGAATCCTCTTCTCTATCTTCTCCACCGCATTCTCTCTCTCTCCTCTCTCTCTTTTCCATCGAAAATGGTAGAAAAAAGCTAACAGAACGGATTATATACCAAGACTAGTGCCTCAAGCGTGCAACAGGCGCACCCCTATTGGAATTTACACCTCGACACTGCCTCGGGCAAGCTTCCCTCTCCTTCCTAGTTCACTTTCGAAACTTAATTTTCTGCATATATTAAGTCTAAATTTGATTATATTAGCTTAATTACTCATAATTTCTATATTTTGGAAACCAATAACTTACAATCCTCCCCCACTTATAAAAGTTTCTCCTCAAAATTTAACGCATCCTCGAAATTCAAAGAATCCTCAAAATTAAATGATATGTAGATTTGTTATACCTCAAGAAAATAGGTGGGGATATTTATCACGAATCTCTTCTTCCCTTTCCCACGTAGCTTTCTCGTGAGAATAATTCCTCCATAGCACTTTGACAACCATAATTGTTTTTGAATACAAAGTTTGGTCCTTCCGATCTTGATTCTACACTGGCTCTTTCAAATAGGACAAATCTTCATTGATGGCTAAGGTTCCAAACTCAATAACATGCGTCGAATCATTGACGTACTTCTGCAACATCGATACATGGAAAATTTCATGCACATCGACCAAACTCTGCGGTAATGCTAGACGTTAGGCCAACTCCCTTACTTTCTCCAACATCTCAAAGGGTCCCATGAATCTCGGCTTCAATTTTCCCTTGACACCAAATCTGAATATCTCCTTCGATAGCAATACCTTGAAGAAAACAAAATCACCAACTTTGAATCTGAGCTTCGATCTCCTTCGACCAACATAACTTTTCTGTCGACTCTGAGTCATCTTTAACTTCTCATGAATCAACAAAACCTTCTCTGATGTCTCCCAAATAACATCAAGCCCCAAAAGTTGTCTGTCTCCTGTCTCTTCCAATAGATAGGAGATTGACATTTCTGACCATACAAGGCCTCAAACAGAGCATTACCGATACTTGCCTAATAACTGTTATTATAAGCAAACTCCGCTAAAGTCGGGTGATTATCCAAATTCTCCTTGAACTCCATCACTAATGCTCTGAGCATATCCTTTGAGATCTAGATAGTCTTTTTTTTGGTAAGTAATTAAAGTTTGATTAAAATTAAAAAAAAATGTACAAATTTTTATTCTACCTCCAAGTGTTTTCCCGACTTAGATATAGAATAAAGCTGCTAGGGCATTCCCCGAGCAAACCAATATAGAAGCATGAGTCTAACAGAAAGAATACGAGGGAACTGATAATCGGCCAATACCATCAGCCAACCAACCCAAACCGCAGCCTCATAACAGAAGGGTACACGGGAGTCCAGTATAGCCGACCTTCCATGTCATTCAATTCAACAGCCAGGACAAGGTAATTGCTAACTAGCCGTATATTGCTATCCTGATACCCACCGGGACGGGGGCTTGTATGCACAAGAGCCAAAAGGCCCAACAACTCCTTATCTTCCTTGTCAGCATGGGTCCAAACTGGGAAAAACTGTGAGAAACCAACCTTTAGGTACTCAGACCCAGGGAGGAAAACTAACCGGCATTCAGTTGTTCGTCCATGTCAGGATCTGAAGGAGCTGCCCCCTCACGTCCACGTCAGCCCATACTGTCAGCACAACTGAGCGGGCCAGAGCGCAGACTACAGATCTTCGGACCGGTCAACAAGTTGACCAACCAAAAAAAAAAAATTTTCTCCACGTCAGCCAAAAGCACCGCACTGCCATCCGATCAACGCATAAGCCGCCAATTCTTCCACGTCAGCAACACCGACGAGAGAAAGGCTCCAACAGCATACTCTCCACGTCAGCACAACATCATCCACAAAAGCGTCCACGTCAGCACACCCATCAGGAGAAAAACTCCAACAACTCATTCACCACGACAGCAAGGTCGCGATCCTCATTCCAAGAAGCCGGTCAACGAGCTAGCAGTCCAACTTCCTTAGTCCGGTCAACGAGAAAACCGGCCCCCTTTTTTTTAATAAACAAGGAATAATCATGAAAAGAAAACGGAAGACGACACAAAGACACCAAGAAGATGCCAACACCCAGCCAGCTGGGCAGGGCATCGAAGAACCAAACCGGCCAAGCACGAGATACCGGACCAGACAGACAGAGTGACTCTAAATGTCTACGTCATCCCCACTGGGCAACAACCTCTAGGGCGGCAAGGATTTGATAGGCCTCTTAAACCGGTCAACAAGAAACCTTACTTTTTTTTGACAAATGCGAAATAATCATGAAAAGAAAATGGAAAACAGCAAAAAGGCACCAAGAAGATGCCTGCACCCAACCGGGAAGAGTGATTGTAGGAGCCGGAATCCAACCCAACGCCAAGGTGTCCACATCAGCAAACCATCGAGAGAAAGGCTCCAACAGAAAACACACCCCACTCAGTGCACGCTGGGCAGTGCGCCGAAGAAACAAACTGACCAAGCATGGGATACAGGACCAGATAGGCGGAGTGACACTATCCGTCCACGTCATCCCCACCGGGCAACAACCACCTGGGCGGGCAAAGATTTAACCAGCCTCTTACTCTGGTCAACAAGAAAACCTTCCCCAATTAGTGTTGATCTGTAGCCGGCCTCCGGTTTGAAAGAGAGATACTCCATCTAGTTAGAATAGATCTGTCGCTATGCGTTCGGTCTACGAGAGTATTTTCTAGCTTACACCAAACCACAGTAGAGATTAGGTTAAACATTTGGGATTCATTTTGAGGCAACAACTTTTTAAAAATTCTTTGGTTTCTTTCTTTTCAGATAAAATAGACCGTGGCAGCAAGAGTGAGGCGGAAGGACTGAGATCTAGATAGTCTACTCAAACTTGCCATCTGTCTCAGGATGATAGGCTGTTCTGAATTTCATATTCGTCTCTAATTATCGACGCAGACTCTCCCAAAATTTAGAGACGAATCATGGATCTCGATCAGACACAATAGAAGCCAGCACACCATGAAGCCTAACAATCTTATTGATATGCAATTGTGCCAACCGATCATGAGAATATGTCATCCGAATGGCTAAGAAATGAGCTAATTTCGTTAGTCGTTCCACAATGATGCAAATTGCATCGTGATTCTTCGGGGTCCTTAGCAAACCCATAAAAAAAATCTATCATAATATACTTCCACTTCCGGCTCGGAATGGGCAGTGGTTGCAACAAACCCAATGGTTTCCTCTTTTCAGCCATCAGTTGCTAGCTAATAAGACTTCTATCCACAAAAGTCACAATTTCTCTTCGTATATTCCTCTATCAAAATATTTTTTCAAGCCCTGGTATATCTTATTTATTCCAAGGTGAATAGTATATCTGGTTCAATAAACCTCCTTCATAATCTCTTCTTTCAGCTTCTTGTCATCAGGCACATACAATCGATCTCGGAATGTCAAGACTCCATCGGGATGAACATTAAAATCCACTCTGGAGTTTCGATTAAGATCTCCAATAATATCCATCAAGAATGGATCATTCACTTGCCTCTCTTTGGTCTTCTGGAGGATTTTCAGTTGCACTTGTAGATACAACAACATCATCCAATTACCTCTAACATACCTCTAGATATTGCAAGGCTTCAACTAGTCCATCATCTCTATCTTCTTGATCTACAATCTCGCCACAAAGTTGGTTCTGCGGCTTGAAGCATCTGCTACTAAATTAGATTTTCTTGGTTGGTACAGAATTTTACAATCATAATCTTTCAGAAATTCAATCAATCTTCGGTGCCTCATGTTTAGCTCCTTTTGTGAGAACAAATAGTTGAGACTCTTATGATCAGAATACATATAACATTTCGCCATACAAATAATGCCTCTAAATCGTCATTGCAAACACCACGATGGCTAATTTCAAATCATGGGTTGGGTAATTGTTCCCATTAATTTTTAACTGTCGAGTCCCATAAGCAACAACCTTTTCATTCTACATCAGAAAACAACCAAGTCCAACCTTAGAGGTATCGTAGTATACTTCAAAACCACTCGAACTATCATGAATAGTTAGAATCGGTGCAAAGCTTAATTGATCCTTCAATTCCTAAAAACTCTTCTCACACTCCTTTAACCAGTCAAACTTAACCTCCTGCTTCATTAATTGGTTGAGTGGCAAAGTAATACGAGAGAAATTCTTCACAAATTTATGATAATATCAAGCAAAATCCAAAAAGCTTTGAACTTCGGTCACCATAGATAGTCAACTACAATTAATCATAGCTTCCATTGTCTTTGAGTCTATTGAAACACTTCCATTAGAAATAATATGGCCCAAAAATACAACTTCTTCAAGTTAGAACTCACACTTCCTCAATTTCACAAACAACTTATGCTCCCGAAGAGTTTGGAGCACAGTTCTTAGATGCACTTCATGCTATTTATAGCTCTTTGAATAAATCAGAATATCATTAATAAAGACCACCACAAATCTATCCAAATAGGGCCGAAAAACACGATTCATCAAATTCATAAAAGTAGCATGAGCATTCGTCAAACCAAACGGCATAACAAGGAATTCATGGTGGCCATACCTCATCCGAAACGTTGTTTTTGCCACGTCCTCCTGCTTAATCCACAAATGATGATACCCTCATCGAAGATCAATATTTGAAAATACACAGGTTCCTTGCAATTGGTCAAAGATATCATCGATTCGTAGCAAAGGATATTTATTCTTGATCATGATTTTATTCCACTCATGATAATCCACACATAGCTATAAAGTCTCATCCTACTTCTTCACAAATAGAACGGGTACGCCTAACGGTGACACACTAGGTCTGATTAAACCTTTGTCCAACTGGTCCCGCAATTACTACTTTAATTCCTTTAACTCAGCAGGAGCTATACGATAGGGTGTCTTCAAAATCGATGACAATCCTAGCATAAGATCAATCTCAAATTCTATCTCCCAGTGTGGCGGCAAACCAAGCAATTTTTCTGGGAATACATCATTAAAGTTGCACATCACCGGTATCTCCTTGGCTGGCACATCATGGCTCTCAACTATGTTGGCATACGCCACAAAGGCTTCACACCCTCTCCCCATCAAATGTCGAACATGCAAATCCGAAATTAAACAGGACTCTTCTACTCGCCAAATCCCTTGAATGTGCAAGGGCTAACATCCCGGAATCATAAAGTATACTTTCTTATGGAAACAATCAATATTGGCATGGTATTTAGACAACCAGTCCATATCCAAAATCACGTCTAAATCACACATTTCCAACAAAATCAAATCTGCTACTAATGATAACCTATTCACCTCAATAACACACCCTGAGTACACAATATCTGTAATGACAGTTGATCCCATAGGTGTTGAAACTAGCAAAGAATAATCAAGAATCTTAGGAGATGAAATAAGATAGCATGCAAATTGTGATGAAACAAAAAAATGGGTCAATCTAGAATCAAAAATATAAAGAATACATTCCACTACGCTATATGATGCCTTGGCCTCCTTCACAAATACCACATACGCCTTGCCTTAGACTGTTGGCTTGGACACTAGTGCCTTCTTCATATGGGGAAAGTATTTAATTAGATGCCTCGATTGTCCACAATTGAAATACAAGCCCAACATCTTATAACAAGGCGTGTCCACATCAGGGATGGAGGATGTCCATAAGCTTATCGTTAATCACTTTCAAAGTGTGTTAGGTTCTGGCCATTCGCAAGGAATGGCTGACCTCAACCGGATTCGCCCGTGCATCCAACCCACCAATTCGGGCTCCTTATTTGCCCCCTCACAGCCCAAGTCTGTGAAGAGGAGATCAAGAATGCTATTTTCTCAATCGGCGACTTTCGTGCTCCGGGGCCGGATGGGTTCTCTTCAAAGTTCTTTAAAGATGCCTGGGATATAGTGGGCACAGCTATGACGGAAGCTATCCGTGATTTCTTTCATCATAGAAAGCTTCGCAAGCAAATTAACACCACCATCATTAGTCTTATCCCCAAGATTCAGACTCCACGTTCGGTGACTGATTACAGACCTATCTCCTGCTGCAATGTCATTTATAAGGCAATCTCAAAGATCATTGCTAATCGAATCAAGTTGACCCTCCTCACTTGGTGGATACCTGCCAGACCGCTTTTGTCGAAGGTCGATAGATTAGTGATAACATTCTCATGGCTCAGGAGCTTCTGCACAACTACCACCTGGGACATGGTTCACCCCGATGTGCGCTAAAAATTGATCTCATGAAAGTTTATGATTCTGTCTATTGGGACTTTATCATCCATTCACTAATCTTGATGGGATTCCCTACTTAGTTCATTGAATGGATTAGCCAATGCATTACTACCCCTTTCTTCTCTATCAATATTAACGGGAAATCGGTCGGGTTTTTCAAAGGTGGCAAGGGCCTTAGACAAGGAGACCCTATGTCTCCTTACCTGTTTGTACTCGCCATGGAAGTGCTAAATGGAATTATTGAGGTGAAGGCAAGACGGAATGATATTTTTTAAGTTTCACTGGCGTTGTGAGGTTACGAGAACGGTCATGCTTGCCTTTGCGGACGATCTGTCACTTTTCTCACGAGCTGATGTAAACTCCATTCACATTTTAAAGTAATGTCTTGAGGAATTTAGGCTCATTTCTGGCCTGTCGGCAAACAAAAATAAAAATGAAACCTTTATTAGCACTAAGGACACTGACCTTCAAAAGAAAATCTCTAGCATGTTGGGTTTCACTGAAGGCCATCTTCCGATAAAATACTTGGGGGTCCCGCTGATCACTTCAAAACTCTTTATCCTGAATTGTAAGCCTCTCATTGATAAGGTCATCCGACACATTTCATCCAGGAAGAATCGTTGGCTATCGTTTGGTAGGCGCCTTCAGCTTGTTTCATCCATTCTGTCGTCCATCCACCTGTACTCGGCCTCTATGTTCATTCTACCAAAGTCTGTTCTCGAAACCATAGAAAGCTACATTCGTAGATTCTGTGGCATGGTGTATGTGATGGGAAGACAACTACTAAGGTTGCGTGGGCCGACATTTGCTACCCCAAAAGCGAAGGTGGCCTTGGTTTAAAAAACTTACAAGCCCAGAACAAAGCTCTGATCTGCAAATTACTTTTGCGCATTATTACTAAGGACTCTGGCTGAGTGTGGGCTTTATGGGCTCATGTGCATAGGATTAAGGATTGGTGCATTTGGACCCTCAAAGTGTCGGATTCAGCATCTTGGTGTTGGAGGAAAATTATGAAGTTACGTCCTTTCATGCGTCCCCATACGAAATACTCAATTGGTGATGGGATCGATACCTTTTTGTGGCTTGATAATTGGCACCCTCTGGGCCCACTGTATGATGTGAGCATAGATTGGATCCGTTTGGTTTCTGGGCTGCCTTGGGATGCAAAAGTAAAAGACATTATTCAGGGGGACCGATGGGCCTGGCCTAACCCGTTTGATATGGAAGTCTCCCGTCTTATGGAAAACATGCCCCCTATTCCCCTAACCCTCGGCTCAGGGATTCTGTTTGCTGGATGGCCTCCTCTGAGGGTCATTTTTCGAGCTACTCTTCCTATCAACTCTTCTATCCTCCAAAGGCAAAAATGCCCTGGGCCACACTGGTATGGGGTCCCTCCCACATTCCCACTCATGCGTTCACCCTATGGCTAGCCATTAAATGTAGACTTAACACTCTTGACCGTATTCGCGGTATCACCAATATATCTACCAAATGCATTTTGTGCAATATGGGGGATGAAAATCATAATCACCTTTTTTTCTCCTGCCCCTTCTCAGCCTCCTTATGAAATAAAATCTGGCGTCGGGTGGGCATCCAATGGCCTTATCCTGAATGGTCCCAAAACATCCTTTGGGCTGCAAATTAATGGAAAGGGAAAAACTTGCTAGCCCAGTCTAAACGCTTAACCCTTGCGGCCACAGGCTATTTTCTCTTGAAAGAACGCAAAAATCGTA
>JAOVVI020016774.1:0-10796 GCA_028571085.2 Nepenthes alata | reverse complement strand
AGCATCCTTCTTTATTATTAGCTAGTAACAGTCTTGTCTTACAATTTTAAATGTTTAATTCTTTTGTCTCATATTTATAAGGTGTAAGTTTCACTTTATAATTTTGATCAAGATAAATTAAGTAAAAAAATAGATTTTGGGGTCGAATGGGAAATTTGGTGAAATTCAATTTTGTATCAAAACATATTAGATTGAGTAAGGCCTGACCAATGTTTGACACTTGCCCATGTGTGTTTTAGATAAAATGGTCATGCTTAAAAGATACTTGACTGGCGCTCAAATGTACTTTTAGCAGATTACTCACGTCTAATGCACATCTAAGAAATGCTCATGTATAATTTTGGCAGATTATCAGAGTCTGATGTGTGCCTAAAGGATGCTCATGTGCTGCAACATTTTGTCTCACCAATTGATATGCATCTAATAAGCGCACGTGCGTCAGTCTTCTATGTAAGTCCCATGAAACTAATTTTTAATCATTTTTGGGAGATTTCTAAGAGAAAAAAGATAAAGAAAAGAAAAGAAGATAGAGAAAAGAAGACAGAAAAGGTTAGTGGATGAAATTTGAAGTGAACCTTAGAAACATTTTGGTAAATTTAAAAGTCAGACAAATATATTTCGTACTTTTTTTTTGTTATTGATCTTTTTCTACTTTTTTAAATATTTATTATTTTAAATGATCATGCATATTATATTTTTGTAACTAAATTATTTATACTGCACATGTATAAGTTCTCATTTTCATTCTTTATAATTTTTACAGAATTTATGTCCGTAATTCAAATATATTGTTTTCTTAAGCTACCTCTCTATATTTTTTACTGATGCATGTTCTAAAATTTTATTTTAATACCCTTATACGTTTTATTTTCATATATAATGTTCTAACATATTCTAAATTCTTAAATATATGTTTTACATGTCTTAAAATTGCTATAAATTGCCTTTGCATGCTTGATAATTAAAATAAAATATTAAAATTATAAAATTTTACTTATTTTTCTATAAATTCTTGTTGTAAAGAGTTTCAAATGTTTAAAAATTTTATAATGTAACTTTTGTATATTTTAAAATTTATATATTCAAATTTTTGTAAAAATTTAATATACTGTATGATAAGTGTTTAAAATAATTATGATTAAAACTCTACAATTTATGAAAGGATTAAGGATCTTTTTTCTAGTAAGAGAAAATATAAAAAATTATTTATATTTATATAGAATTTTTTCTTCATTATGTACGGACTATTGTAAAAATTAGTTTTGATATATTATGACATTTCTTAGTATATTATAGTAATAATCAATAATTGAACATATCATCCACAGGTTAAAAATAGCGTTCGGCCCATCTACAAGTTATATGTATAATGGCCCACCTAAAAGTTTTAAATAGTAGTATAAGGCCTTTAGTTGTATCAAAACTTATAAAACTCAAATTTTGATTATTCGTTCTTTTATTAGTAAAATTTTAGTAGTCTTTGGCCTATAATAATTAGTATAATTTGAACAGATTTTCATGATTCATTGTTTAGAGTAAGAATTAGAATATAAATTTGAAATATATGTAAGAATATTTTGAAAATTCATGTTGTTTTGATGTAAATTTTATAAATAATTATGAAAAATTTATAAGTTATGCTGATCAATTAACTCATTCTTACTTTTATTTTTTTTTAACACTCTTTAGATTGGTGGGCTCAGGCTTACTTGTAGGTAGAGGAAGATGACTGGAGCACTATTCAAGAAAATAGAATTATAAATTGAAAATTAAATTAGATGTATTTATCTCATAATTGTAGCTTTAGAATGTTTCTTTTATCTCAATTAATGATTTTGTATTATAAAAAATTATAATATTCTTGTCTGTAATGTGATTGGACTTTAGTTTTCTTTTTAATAATTCAATTGACTTATAATTTTAAGTACTATGATATTAATAAGATGCTTATTTTTACAAATATTTTAAAATTTGGCTATTGTCAGAAATTACAGCTACTTAATGGTGTGACATTTCGGATCCTATAATGTGATTCATTATTTTATTCAGGGTCACTTATCGACATATGATTACAAGGTCACATCCGTTGTCGAATTTAAGAATTTTAAGAAGTTGTTGGCTTTATTTCAAATTTTGAGATTTGAAATGATTCAACATAATAATTTGATTAATTAAATTAGGATAGATTAATTTTATTATGGGATTGGGGATGGTGATATGACAATATACGTTTCATAAATGCCTAGACACACCTCTCAAGGGTATAGTCGGCTTCAATTGAACTCAAACGGCACGTATAATGTACTGAATAACCCCTTATATATAATTATATGTTTACTATAGTACAACAGTCTGCGATTTTTGTAATATGTTTTGCCTCTATTAGATCACTCAACAATGTTGCGCTTTGAAAATATTTTGAATAATGGCTTATCCAAGTTGGTCACTTCTCATCACACAATGTTCTTCAATACTAAGTCTTTAAAGAATATCTTCTATATCTGGTGCATATTGTTTTGAGCAACTTGATGTTGTCATTTTAAAAAGAAATTAGCTTTTTAATTATTTTCTCTAGAGACATGGATGATCTCAAACCTATTTAGAAAAGGCAAGAGAGCCTAAGCCTTATAGAGATATTTGGACAATTTGGAATTATTTATCTCAAAGTTACTTAATATTTGATTGACTATTAATTTGTAATCATTGTAAATAGTTGAATTCTTGATAGAATATTCTTTGGCTAATTTTAATCTGATTAGAAGAATTTCATACTTGACCATGTTGTTCGTTGTTAGAAATCTAAATATGATCGAGTATTTGATCTCAGTCCTTTTGGGTGTAGTCAGGACTAATGTAACTCCTATTTGCTTGGGAAGATACTCCATCCATATGTAATTTCTTCCTATGTTGTGATAGTGACAAACAAGAGTTAATGTCGATAACATTTTTAAGAGAGCTTCATAATGTTATTTTTAATAGCAAACAATGAGATTGTCAAATTCTAAAGACTTAGCGTTCAAAAATTTAAGAAGATAGCCCAACTTAATTTAAGAAGATAGCCCAACTTAATTTTAAATAGTGAAAAGTGAGATGACAAAATTTTAAAAAATGGTTAAATTTAAAAATAATTAGTTTTTAAAAAAATTTTGATCCAAATGATGTGTCGTCGTCCTCAACCTCTTATATAAAGATATATTTCCTACTCTGGATAACAATTACGATATAGTTATAGAGGGGAGATATTTCAAAGTTTTTATTTGTTATAAAGCTAAATTGTCAAATTTTAACACAATAAAAATTATTTGTTGGGACATCATTTGGAACATTCTCATACATCAACACTAAGAATCAAGGAAATATTGTCTGGATATATCGATTAATCGATATTACAATGAAAAATATCACTGGGCTTTCCCTTTTAGAGTGTCAATAAATATCACCATAAAAATTCTATATTTTAAGTTAAAAGACTAACCAAATAAGTTAATTACCAAAAAAACAAATAAATCAAGACAAATTAGTGATACTAAATAAGTGCTAAATGTCACCCCTATTGATATAGAGATAGGAAAAGCTAACCTCATCATTTCAAAGAAAAACCAAAAAACACACAAGGAAGCTCCTTGTATAAAATAGTCCTGGGATGCCCAGATTGATGTGATGGTAGTTATTACTATGTAAGTTAATGATCATAAGTTTAAATTATAAAATAAGATCACTTATAATATATTTAAAATAAATTTGACCCTTTTTAAACTTTCTATTTCAAAAATTTTATAAATCAGTTTAACATTTTTATAATAACAATAAATATTACCATTATTACAAGCCAAAATATAAAATTGGGTTGTCCTTTTCTAGAAAGATAATGAATAACAGTGTAATAATCTATATTATTTGTAAAAAGAGTAACTAATAAACAATCTATTTATATCGGTGAAAATTAAGTTAAAATGAGTAAAAAATTCCTCCACCTAACATTCTATGTGTAAGTTAAACAAAAATAATAACTATATTTTCTACATACTTTCACTCTATTTTCTAATTTTTTTGATTGGCTAATTTGACAATAGTCATATCATATTTTTGACACAAAATAAAATATAGGGAGATTATACTAGCTTTTATAAGCTATATGTTAAAAAAACAGCCATATTAAATAAGAGCTAAATGACTTGAGATAGGAAAAGCTAGCCTCTATTATCTCACAAAAAAATCTCAAAAAACATAGGGGGAAGCTCCTAGTGTAAAATGGCTAGGGAAATGGTAGTCTTCCTACAACAATAATCGATTTATTATCGACTAATTTGACAGTTATAAAATTAAATTATTAAAAGAATTTTTTTTATATAATATAAGAGCGAGAATTTCGTATACTGCGCTATACGTTTTATAATAGAAATAAATATCTTAACAAAAATCCAAATAATAGCTATGAAATGATTTATTTATTCTTCAAGAAATTAGGTTGAGAATGATAAAATTTAATGGAGAAGCTAGCCTCTATCAGTTTAAAGAAAAAATTCCAAAACATACAAGGAAGCTCCTTTATATAATTTGATGACAATTGGTTTCAATTGTAAAAAAAATTCTTATATAATATAGTAAGATCGTATATTATAGATTTAATAATAATTGAACCTTTTAGACAAACTTATAGTGAAAGTTTCATATATCAAACTATATTTTATAGAGTTGATAAATATCACTATTAAAATTTATATTACGAGTAAGAATATAAAAAGCGACATTCTATTTTTATATAACTCTATTTTATATATAGAAAAAAAATTCTTTTAAAGAAAATTAAAAGGACGCACACTCTTCACCTGTATATAAAAACGGTGATTATAAAATTATATATAAGTTGTATGAGTATTATTTTTTATAAGAAAATGTTTATTTTTTGTAATTTTTTTATTTTTGGTTGATTAGCCGGAGAGTAGTTATGGTCCTCCCACAGTATTAGCTTTTAATATATTCAAATATTAACATTAAAAGTTAAAAAACTGATAAGGTATTCACATTTATACTATTTTTTTTTTAAGTTTAGTATTAACCATTAGATATATAAAATTATAAAAATGATAAAAAGATCATAATAATCCTTATTTAGCTGATATGATAATGATAATATTATATTTTTAATATAAAATCAGATATAAAAGGAATATGAATAATAACTCTGATAAGTTAAATGTTTAAAAATATCGATATCAGATATATGTTAAATAGCTTTCACTATAAATATAAAGAGACAGAAAAAGCTAGCTTCTATCACTTCAAAGTTAAAACTCAAAAACACATAGGGGAGCTCCATGGGTAAAATGGTTAGAGGGCTCTACTCTTGAAGACAATCCTCCATTCTCATATGGTTAAATATGAGTTAGGGTAAGTGATAAAATTATGTATCTTTTCTTTGATTTCTCTCATTAACCCACTCATTTACATTTTCTCCTATTTTTCATAGGTTACCTACTTGGTCCATAGAACTTCTCTAATTATTTTTTTTCCCCTATTTTTTCTATTTTTTTAATGTTGAAGTTTGTATAGAAGAATCAATTCTTGCCCCCAAGAATCCCAACAATAGGTATGACAAACACCCATTTCTAATTCTTTTGCATTGAAGGATCATGAAAGGACAATTATGATGGGTGGATTCGCACGTTAATAATCATCTTAACCATTTTAACCTCTCAAAAAAATATGTTCATCACAACTCGAATGAATATTGTTCAAGAGAACAAAATTTGCCCTAAAATTTGGCGTGAATTATCCGTACCTAAGCCTTAATTAGGCAAGAGCAGCCTGAATCATTCAGGAAATTCGTGTGATTAAGCTTCGAATCTCATTGCGGGGAAAATCGAGCGTGTTATTCGAATGTCTGCGTGAAATCGGTTTTTAGTTTTTGGTTTATTCCCGAATCTAGGGTTCCAACTCACTCTTTTCTGTCTCGGTCTCCTTCTCTCTCTCCCCAGTTGAGAGTAGAGAACGTCAACATGATTTATGCAAATTTAGATTGGATTTCCCTTGCCAAAAAATATTGATAACGGTTCGGCAACGAGTGTCAAAAACTGTTCAACTGGGGGGTTTTTGACAATGTCGGGGACACTAAGGCAGCGCATCGAGGATCGGGGTTTAAGAATTGTTGGATTTGAAGTTGAGAGATTCAGTGACGTGGGTCTTCGTCATCTTGAATCAGGTTTGATTTGATTGTTTGATCGGACACTTTTTCAAATTTCTGTGGAATTCTTGAGCTTTTTTCTCTGTTTTTTTCTCATCGTTTCTTCTGTTTAAGAATCCCACAAGCGAAACGAAGAGAGAATTGGGTTTTTAAGTATTGTTGAATTTGAAGTTGAGGGGATTCAGTGACTTGGGTTTTCGTCATCTTGAATTTTGTTTTCAATTGACTGTTTGAACTGACAAGATTCACATATCCTGTTTAGAATCCATTGCATTAAGTTGGAAAATATTTTTTCCTTTATGAGTTTTTGATGATCATTTCATAATTGAACGAAGTAGCTTAGCAGCCAATCCACACTGTGAACTCAGGGCTTTAGTTGTGTTGAATTTTATTTTTACTTATCAAATGGCTTCTTAGTTGTGGTTGCCATTGTCATCTTGTGGAACTTTAGTTGTGTTTTTTCTTCAAGACTAGATAGTTATTGCAGGCTTTGCTTGGTGTTTTTTGGGTAATCTAAACCCTTTGCTTTTGCTTAAACTATGTTCTTACAAGAGCAATTACAGTTAGGAAAATTTCACCTTTGAAATGAATATAGATGAATGGGCATTGAGCGTAGAACTGATATAATTAGGAAAAAAATATAAAAGGGATCACTAATACTTCTCTTTCTTCTCGCTTTGACTCTCTTTTCATATTTACTTTTCTTCTTTTTAGGTTTTTTTCTTTCTTAAAGTGAAAACTATAGATTTTTCATTTGCGACATATTAGTTCGGCTCTAATTCAGTCAATAACCAATCACATTCTACTTCCATTTTATTTCCTCAGACATTCTCCTTTAGAAAGGCAATCCAGCTATGGAGACAAGTGAGCCGAGTCAGGAAGGAGTTTGACTACTGAGGTGGATCGTAAGAGTCCAACTTATTTCCAGCCATTCTCCAACTCCATTGCCACGTGGGTGAAGGTTTTTTTTCTTTCAAAAATATAAAAGAAAAAATTGAAAAAACAAAATCAATCCTGTCAACACGTTGGATAGTGGTTGTAAAATGGTTGTAGATAGTTGAATTAATAGCTTTTCTGATTCTTACAAGTACCCAATATATTTATGTTTGAATGTGAGGGGGCTTCATTTGTTTTCTAAGCAGAAGTGAAATGACACTTCATTGATCTACTGAAGACTACTTTGTCTGCATTTGCTTGGGAATTTTGGTTCTTATTAAGGTAGAAATTAGGAAATTCTACCTCAAGTAACTGACTGTGATTGTTCCAGTGACAAATTACAAGAGTTAGATTTACGGCCATGTTGATCTATATTCGCAAATTTAAATGTCTTCCTTGTGTTTTAATTTGCTAATTGCTCGACTGTTTCAATTCAAGAGAGTTATTTCGCAAATATATGGCAAAATTATAGATCATAATCTTGCTTAATTGCTTTGGATTTTTACACAGGATATGCTCCTGCTCAACTGAGGTGGCAGGTCCTCCTGAAGAACAGCTGTTGGCTGTGGCATTTTCAGCAGTTGTACATTTTCTTGGCAAACTCAATAAGATTATGAATTTGCTTGACAACATTCAAATGCCACAAAGTTTCAAGTTCTCAGGGATAGTGTTTCAATGATTTAACGCATTCAGGATGCACAAGCCAAAGCAAAGAAATCGTCGTTCCCCTCAAAAGTCAATTGATTGGTTAGAATATATGAACAACTGTCTTCCCCGATTAGTAGTACCGGTTGGTCCACGATTTCAAGCTGATGTGCCAGAATGGAAGGGGCCGTGCGCCAAGGCATCTAGTTGTGATGGTGATGATGGCTCAGATACTTCTTCAAGGTGGTTGGGTACCCGAACATGGCCAACCAAAGATAGCCATGGCGGAGACAGTGGTGGTGGAAATTTTGTTAAGAGGAGATCCGATTTTCCAAGTTTAGTAGCCAAAAGTGAAAAAATTGGAATGGGGAGATCCGATTCTTGCTGCTGTTCTTCTCCCGGTTCTCCTGACTGCATCAAATGCCACATTGCTGAAGCACAGAAGAGGCTGCGCTTTGATCTTGGTCCCGCTTTCACGAGCTGGAAGTTTGACGAGATGGGTGAAAATGTTGCCAAGACATGGACCACAGAGGAAGAGAAAAGGTTTGAATTCTTTGTGAGAATGAATCCGGCCTCGCAGGGTAGAAGTTTATTCAGGCCTGCGATCACATCCTTCCCATCGAAAACTAGAGAAGATATTGTGAGATATTACCTCAACGTATATCTCCCCAGGCGCATTAGCATGAAGAACGAATCAGGATGTACGATGCTAGATAGCGACGATGAAGGGGCTAGAGACTCCATTAATGCCAGAAAATCTCCAAAAAGATCTCGATCTGTTGATGTTGATCCTGCCTCTGAGCATGTGAAGCATAGGTACTTATTTGGAAGACGGTGAGAAGCAAGCCAATCGCTCTTTTGAACTCCATTGCTTCAGTTGACTGAGAAGCCTTTGTTTTGGTGTTTGTTTTTTACTGGTAACTGGTTGTAGCAAACGATGACGGCCAAAAGCTTTGTGGTCTCACATTTTGATTCAGGGTTTAATTGCTCTGTAACGTTTCATAAACCGATGCTGAAATGGTTGAAGTGATATCTATAACTCAGACTTACCAAAAAAAAAAAAGATATCTATAACTCAAAAATTTGTACACTTAATTTTGTCCTATATCTTTGTTCTTCTATCTTTAGATGGTTCACAAAATGTTATTCCTGGATTAAGAGAAGCATATAATGTCGTTAGAATCCTTTTATGTTTTTAATGGTAAAAATTTTATCATGTTAGTTTAGAGGACCATAATTATAAGATATATCTAGCATATTTTAATGTATTATTATTATATGAAATGATCAAATTATCAACCTAAATTTTTTATTATTGAGAATATGAAGAAAGATAAAAAATTAAAATGATCACGACAAAGCTAGAAATATTGCCAATCATTTTTTGTGTTCTATTGCACCGAAGTTGATTAGGGTAGAGGTGGATGCTTCTTAAGGGGTAGAGTGCTACTCTTGCACCATTGGGTATCTCTTGTTCATGGTGCTTTTCACATTGTATGTTGTGGTTGGTCTCTAGAGGTGGTGAGGATGGGGTAGATTGGTTCATGGGTTGGTGGGGTATGACAACCCTGTTTTCTTATTTTTCGTACCCTCAAGTCTCAATTAAGAGCATTTCTTTCTATCAATTCAGCAAGATCTAAGTTAAGGAACAATAAATTTATAAAGTACCATTATTATAAAATATATGGACACAAAAGATTATCGAAACCTTAAATCAATGGAGAACAATGAGACAAAACCCAAATTTTTCAGTGTGGCCAAATGCTCATGGCAAAATCAGGAGATACTATACTCTCTACATCTTTAGAAAACTTGTCAAGCAAATGAATGATTAATTCTGGTTGCTCATTCCACGTGTACCTGAACAAGGATTTGTTTTTCATTTACCAAACTTTACAATAGTGGTGTAGTTCTTATAGCAAATAAGTTCATGGGTGAAGCAATGCAATTGAAAATATCATAATTAAGATATTTGTGAAATTATGTGGATTCTAACCAATACTATCCCAAATTTGAAAAAAAATTTAATTTTTTAGGTTCTGTTTTTTGTGATGTAATATTTTTGTAGAAAATAATTATAAAAACAACGTATTTGGTGAGGAAAATAAATAGAGTTAGAGAATTTTTATGAGCTTAATAGAAAGTATAGTTTCAGGTAAAGCCTCTAATGTTATTACACGAGAATAAATATGCACGGTTATAGTATCTACTTCCCGAGTATATGAATGAGCAAGGGCTTGAAGTGCTTCACAAATGAAACCTTTTGAAAGGTATCAAATTTGGTTAACTAAAATTTTGTGAAGACTGTTTTCAAAAAATATCACCAAGTAACTTTTTACATGACAATTTACACCACACAAGGTATATTTAATTGCATTCATTTAGATGTTTGAGATCCCTTGCAAGTCCCTTCTAAGGGTGGATCCAATTATTGTATTTCTTTTATCGATGATTTTTCAAGGGATGTATGAATTCTCGCAATTAAATTTAAATCTGATGTGCTTAAAACGTATAAGTAATAGAAGGCTATGGTGGAGTCATAAACCGAGAAAAAAGTAAAAACACTTGCATTGTAAATACTAATATGCTAGAACAGTGCACAGGCCGTGTACTGCTTTTAAGGTTTTTTCAGATTTGGATGTTTTGGGTATTTTATATGCATTCAAGAGTTATTAGTGAGAAGAATATGATCAAATTATTTTTATTACTGACATTTTTCTGATTATAGTTAAACCATTCCAGTGTTATACTCAGACATTACTCTCATTATGAGAGAATCATAATGGATATAAGCATGTCATTCAAGCATGTCCCAAAATTAGTTCATCTGCGTCACTTATTTCATCACTTCTTAGACATTAATCTTTTTCACAACTATCTTCATGATGCAGAGTGCATAAGAAAGGAGCACCAGTGCCTTATTTCTCTTACTAGTTACTGTTTTGAAAGAACATCAAAAGCCATTCAAAGGCAATAAAGGCAATGATATGATTTGATACCGAGTAGGGTCAATGACAGATTAAAATATACC
>JAOVVI020016773.1:0-10797 GCA_028571085.2 Nepenthes alata | reverse complement strand
CATAGGAGACTATGAAGCCGAAAAAACGAAGCCCTACCTATAAACAAGGAGCACTCTTTAGATTGGTCATTATCAAGGCATGTCAATAGTGATAGCTAAGTCAGAACATTGATGATGTCAAAAAAAGACTTAGAGAATTTGGATAATAAGATCTAGCTCCTATTTTTATGAAGAAATGGAATCTTTTAATTGAAGGATCAGGAAAAAAAAAAGAAATAATAAAATTATTGATTATAAAATCTTTTCTTTAATAGTTAGAAGCTGTAGAATATGCCAACTAGCCAAGCATAAGAAGAAGAATTCTGTCCTCCACACCTCTTTACACATACCTAGTTGTCCTTAGCAGGACGTGAACATGGACTCTGTGTTGATACTACCACACAGCCCTAAGAAGCATAATTCATTTTTTTTTTTTGTGAATTGTTTCTCTAAGATGGCCCACTTTATCTCTTATAGTAAAACTCTAAAGCTTCTCTATTTGCCAAATTATACTTTGTTAAAATTGCCAAATTGTTTGGTCTTCTTAAAGCTATTATATTTCATAGAAATATTTGTTTTATTAATTACTTATCGAGAACCCTATGGCATAAGGTTGGCACCAAACTTAGGTTTTTCACTTCATGCCATACAAAGACAAATTGTCAAACAGAGTTAAGAGTCTAAACAGCTTATTAAAATCCTTGTTCAACAAAAACAAAGGGATGGCCCAGCTTGCATATTATATCCCTATTAATAGGTATATAATCATAAGCCAATTTGAAGTTGTGCATGGCTATAAGCCTAGGAAACCATTAGACCTTCTCCCAATGTTTTTGCATCCTATTGCATCCATATAAGCCAAAGCATTTGCACACTACCTTCATGACTTGCATATCGAGATTAATAAATAACTAGAAGCAAGTAATGCATCATATAAATTTTAAACTAATTTGCATAAAAGACAAATTCAATATTTGGATTAGCCAAGATTCGGATTAGACATAACAGAACCACCTAGTCCAATCTCTAAATTATAAGCCCAAAGTGTTAGCCCGTTTAAAATTTCATAGCAGCTTGGAACAAATATCGATGTTATTAATATCCCATCTCATATTGATTTTTATCACACTTTCAACGACAAGAACATAATTGTTTACAAAGCAGTTATAACCCACTAGATGATGCTATTGTAGTCCTCCTAGATGAGCCTAACATTGAGACCTTACCCACTCCTACACAATTACCAAAAGCTACTTACATACAGATAAAATTGATACTATTTTAAACGAGCAAATTATGTTCACCTATGAATGAGAGATTCAATGCTTCCTTGTTCCTTTGGTAGGCTGACTAGATTCAAAGTGTGCATGGACTATTAGAGAAACTCTAGCAGCTTGACCCATACTTATTAGAGTTCTTTCAGAATCAACGAAATTGACCATCATCAGAGTCAAGTTCCTCACTTTGGGGATTAGTGGAACTATCAGGTTCCAACCACCACTTAAACATGTCTATAAATATCAAATGATGATTGCATGACCACTTAGCTTGCAATCGAGAGATTGGGCTTCAAATTACTCCATAGGGACAAGATTCTGCCACCCATAAAGAGTTGATGAAAGCATCTTAAAATTATATATAAGGAAATTTTAATTTGATTTGCTTAGTTTATTTGATTTGCTTAATTTCATGTTTTATCATATCACAGAGACTTTTTATATTTTGTAATTTTTGTAGTCTATAGGATGCATATAAAGGATAAATTTTATTTTATATTGTTATCACTTAAGAAATCATATTTATTTCTTATCAATCAATGAGCAAAGTGCCTCAATATAAGGACTCTAATTTCATTGATTGGGTAGTAATTGATAAATTGAATTGCTATGAGAGATTATATTTTTCCCCTTTCCTTTGGTAATCTCTAATTTTCCCTTTTCTTTATTCTCTTCTCTATTTCTTCCCTTTTCCTATTTCTCTTCTTACTTTCCATATTTTCCCTTCACTGCATCAACTAGTCCATACTGCCATATGGCTGAAGGCATAATACCAAAGTTTGCATGCAACGCTTAACTGTGCAAACAAATGATAGGACAATTCAAACTGGTTGAGCAAAGAAAGCACATGATTGTCTAACATAAACCCATAAGTAGCTTATCACACCAAACAAAAAATAAAAATAAAAATAAACTTCAGAAGGCCAAGTAGAAAAAAATTAATTCCTAACAGCACAACCAATGACCAATGCATGAAACACCAGGTCAAATGAAGAAACGGCAAACTGACCATCTTTCCAGAGGTTCCATAAAACACAGCCATCACCATATTGCAGCTTCCAGCTGCAAATTCAATAGCCATTCACCAATTCTTTCACAATGAACCATTTTAGATGCATGGATTCCTTACATAATACGGCTTCCCACTAGTTCCACCAAAACCACTACCCCACATTAATTGAAGTAATCAGCAATCTTCACAGCTCTGGCAGCTAAGGACCCTACTTTTTTGGGCTAGAGACTGAATGACCCAACTAAAATAAACATGAATCCAGCCAAATCAATATGCTTTCATGCTGCCGTCAGCTTTAATCTAAAGCAAAAGCCTAAATCCTCCATCAACAGAAGAGCGAAGAAATAAGTCTAAATTCTCAATTTAGCTTATCTTAATTGATGATAGTGCAATAAATCCAAGATAGCTATAATCTCAAGTTCTTCAAGCCTGACGGGCTCCTCTCGCAGAGAAGTCAAGCTCCCTCTGGCTAATTTTAGATCAAATTAGTACCTAATCATCGAGCACAATAAATGAATGATGGTTGCTCAAATTATTATCTTATATTAAGCTTGACACAATGTCATCCAAGCTAGCTTCTATACAAATCTTACCACATTTCCTTTTTACATGGGAAACATTTACCTGCCAACAGGTTCAATGACAGGTAGGACCCAGAAGGCATCTCAATTCTCAAATGATAAGGATATCAGGACTTGGATATTTATCAATTCGATTTTTTCACATGCCAATTTATCATTCAATTCTGCTCAAGCGTCATGATTTTGGTCTGTATTACTCTCTCCAAGTATAAACACACATAGGGTAATGCTACAGCAACATGGGACACCAAGCTACTGAGTAAGGCTTTCAGCACATGGGACACCAAACTACTAAGCGATGCCACCCTCACGCAACTTAAAATATATCCTGTAGGACAATTTCAAAGCACAGACAGTTAGACAACCCTGCAAAACAGCATTCTCTCACCAAACCACCCAAAAACATCACAAGCCTATGGGGTTGTAACAAGTGTCCTTTCCACAGCCAGCATAAAACACAAAAAGGCAAAAAAAATCCCTGCACCACATCTTGAAACTTCGATAATGAAATTCAAACTTGAGCTCAAGATAAGCTCTGCAGATCAGCAAGCAAGCTAAGCAGTAAATAACAAGCTAAAGATAAACTTTTTGAGGGCAGCAACCCATGTCTTGCATCGCCCATAGAGGTGGCCCAATCAACGATCTCAATTAAAAAGAGAGACTTAAACCAAGGACCTTCCACGGCATACAAATTGCAAGAAACTTTAGAAACATTGGCAGATAAAGCTACAGTGTGAAACTCTTTCACTCACCTCTTTAAATCAAGGACAAACAAATGTAATGAAAGCAAATTTGCACATACAAATTATAATATATACATGGCAGAACAAACAAATAGTTGGATTAAAGGTTATATTGTGCCAAAATAATTGACTCACAGAAAAAGAGTTAGCAGAAATTGAAGATTGTTCCTCAGTTTGTTGAACTGGTGCAACAGGTGCTGAACTTTGATTTGCACTTGATACCCATGGCTGCCCACCAACAGGCATAGGTGCAGTTACAATTTGAGATACTGGTTGAAACTGAGATAAAATTCTGACGTCAGTTTGCGACCAGCAACAAAAATGTGGCACAGTACTGGTCACAGAAGGTCATGGAACTAAGAATAAAAGATTCTGCATGGGGTGAAGTAATCTAGAAAAAATATTGAGTTTATACACATGTACCATATATGATGAAGAGAGAGGCATTCCTTGGCCACCTGCAACATGCATATGATTACTGAAAGCTGGAATAGTTTGCTGAGTCTGTGGAGGTCCTGATGTAAGAGGCCTGTTTTGCTGAAGATATGGCATTGGAATTGGCATTGGCATTGCCTGTGATGACGTAGCATGACCAAGAGGGCCAGGCCTTGGAGGTAACTGCTGCACAGGTTGCGAATACTGCAGAGTATGACTTTGACCAGAAGGCATCCAAACATTTGACGACATATTTTGTCCAGCTGGATGGATCTGTAGGGAAGATGCTGGTGGAAAGGGTTGTCCCTGCTGCCCAGGAACCACAGGTCGGAACTGCAGTAGACAGAGTTCTATAAGAGAAATCTAAGACTCCACATGACCAACCTAAAAAAAGGCGCAAACTCAAGAGATACCTGAATAGGCATGGGAGAGCCAAAACTCTGGGGAGGATCCACGGTGCCAACTCTGGGTGGCTGCAGATGCTTCACCATACATGCAGACATAAAACCAATAAGAAGGCTCGGGACTAAAAAAATGCACTAAGAATCTATTACACTAAAACTTGCAATCAGATTTTTTCCCCAATTGTCGAGTGCATGAGAACAACATCAATCAAAGGTTACTTAAAAGTATCAAAAGATAGATTATAGAGGGGCGCGCTATGCAGCAAGCAAAACATGCAATCAGATTTTTTTTCCGGGTTGTCGAGTGCATTAGCACAACATAAAATCATTGGTTACTTGAAGTATCAAAACCTAGGTTATAGAGGGGGCTCCTAGAAGTCTAGCACATTAGAGTGATTTATAGAAGCTAAAAAAGGAATGGAATATATCTTAAAAGATAAGTGGTACTCTTGGAAGAGGATATCTATAGCTTCTGTAAAGACAGGTCAATCTCATGTTTTCACTTCTTCTTCCTTCCATCATCAAATGAAAAAAACAGTACCAGAGTGGGCAATGTACATGAGCTATGGGGATATAGACAGAACTTGACACATGCCAGATGTAGAAAGAGATACGGGTGGAATCAAGTTGCTATTCTGCTACCTGTGCAGCAGAAGACGAAAGGTCATTATTGACCATTCCACCACCAGCACAAGTCTCTCAAGAAGCAGCAAAACAAGAAGAGTCAACGGGGATCCCATAATTTAATTACCTCCCCCTTCCTCCCATGCAAGCACGCACAAATAAAACCTCCCATATTTCAAGTCATAACAGATCTTACAGTCATCTAGAGAAAGCAAAATACTGTTGCCGCCAAACCTTAATCATATCCAAATCCATACCTTGATTACCATAATCAGTCTCCTCCAACAAACCTCCACTGAAATACTGTTACTGCCACACACTACATGCCGGTCACCCACTACATAAATGATTTTTTTCCCAGGAAAAAAATCATTACACCTCTCAAACATTAATATCCAAACCCATACCAGTCTCCTCCTGCAAACCACCACCGCCATACTGCTGCCAGCACCCACTACATACATGCTGGCCCATTCCACCACCCTTAACCTGCCACTACTGTACCCCCTCTCTCCTCTCTCACCTTGCACACACACTCTCTCCCCTTGTTCTCTTTCTTGCTCTCTGTTCTACTCCACCACCAAACAGCACCATGGGCGCAGCCGAACAAAACCATGTATGCCATTAAACTGTCATTTGCACCACCATGCAGCACCACACAACCCTTTTTGAGACCATGCTCTCATCTCCTCCTCATTCTCCACTCACTCTCCCTAACCCACAAAATCAGTAAACTCATCACCACACCCCCCAACACCAAGAACGACAGGCACCGAGCCACCCTCTGACCAACGCAAGCCATTTTATTCTATATTCCCTATCTCACTCTCTTGTATGCCACCATCTCCATCAACCATATTGATCGTGGTGATTCCATGGCAGAAGCCACTGTAGTTGTGATATTCATGTAAGTTGGAGGTTGGTTGAGCAAAGTATTAGGGTTTCACTATATTAGCTTTTCCACATTGTACTTAGTTATAAAAATAAGTTCTTTACAATACAAGGGTAAATTTGTGTATGTACAACCCTCTCTAGAACCCATTATGTGGGAACCCCATTCATTGAGCAATCTTCTTTATATCTTCCCCTCAGCCCTAAGTTTGTCCATCACTAACGCTTTATTTGATTGTTGAAATAGAATAATATAAAAATAAAATAATTGTTCTCAAAAAGTGCATTATGGGGGAATATAGTTAAGAATTAATATTCCATTGTTTAGTTAGTCATTTAAAATAGGTAAAATTGAATTAATGATTAATTTTCTAGTGATTGGTATACAATAATAGCAAGAGTAATAAACAATAAATTTGCATAAAAAAACTTTTTACCCTTGCCAAAAGGAATAACATTCTGACATACACTAATAGGTTTGAAGTAGACCTAATCAAATTCGAGTCTCAAGTTGGCCAAGTCCTACTGATCCAAACTTTTATAGGGTTTGGTCAATATACATTAATATTATAGACAGATACTATTAAAAAATTATGCATGATTAATTTTTCGGATTGGCACGATCATAGGTAAAAGTGATCGGTTCTGACCAGTAGGCCCGAATTATGAATGTTTTTTGTAAATATATTTTTTATTTCAAATAAATACAAATTTCTAAAAATCATTTCAATAAATTTTATTTTCATGTAATTAACAATTTTTTTATAAAAAGTTTTCATTTAAATATATACATAGAAATTATTTCAATATATATATTATATATTTAAAGTATTTTATAATTTTAAATATTTTTATGTAATCATGAATTTTCAAGGAAAAATACTTAAAAGAAAAAATGTTCATGTCCCAACATAAACTAGCTCGATTTAGATTATGAAAGGGCATTACTCGGCACAAAAACTCTTGTAATCCTTTGAGTTTAAGACTAGCTATAATTCTCCTTTGATTTTTGCGTAGGTGACTAGGCCATATTTAACCCGACCTAATTTAACGATCACAAATTTTCATCTAAACCCTTCCCATGTCTGACCTGAATCCAATTTTGATTAGGCCTAGTTTGAGGTACGGATAAATAAGAAAAACATCTGGGAATAGTTATTCATGAATAGCCAGGAATTAAAAGAATGCAATAGGGCATTGATATTTTTTATTCCTTATTTTGAAGGAATAATAAATCCTTTTGGAACTATTATTCCTATCCTTGGAGCAACCAAACAGTCCAATAATAATTCTGTTGGGAATAAAATAGGAAATTAATTTCTATTCCATCTTATTAAACATAGTGCAAAAGTATGAACAATTTACCCAATACCAACTGAGTTCTTTTCCCCCTCATTTTCACCCAATACCAAATGAGTTCTTGGAGTGGCTGAAGCAAGAATGACTGAATGAATCAAGTGAGAAAGGATATGCTCTATGGCCGTCAAGTAACCAGGCAATCAGAAAGCAAGCATTTTTCACCATTTTCCAATTTCTCACAATTTGCAACAAAGAAATTGTTAGTGGCATAAACATTTTGATTTACGAGAACAGGTTGCACACTCCAGTCCAAATCCCCCTAATGAAATGTGACACATTTGCTGCAGAAAGCAGTTGCCCTATAGTAGCTGTAGCAGGGAAAGCATCACAAAGAATGAAAATTTCTTCAGATCCAGCACCAGAAGTGTCTCCTATATTACCTGCACTCAATCCAGCATTCTTCAGCTTTCTACCTCCTCTCCAATCAAACCATTTTATTTTTTCCCCTACAGTGAGTAGAGAGTAGAGATCAACGCTAAAGCGACTATCAAGCAAAACCTTTTTAACCCAAAGACTATGCAAGCTTGAGAATCAAGTCGGAACTCCCAACCATCAACCCTAACATACCCTAACATCCTAGTAATAGATAGACACCCCTCTTGAGGCAATATATCCCCTTCTCCTCCGGAAATTTATTTATCAATGCAAATTCATGACTCCAAAATGGTTCCAGAACAGCCATTGCTATAATGTTAAGGATATGTATGCCTACCAAACCTAAACGAGCTTCCCAAGTATAATCTTTCACATTATATGGTATTAGCCAAACATCATTCATAAGGCACACCACTCCTTTGCAAATTGAAAAAGCTCATCCCCCAAAATTGTGAGCCAATTGTTGATACATTCACTATTCATGTCCTTCGCCGCTGGGAACTGACAACAATATTTCCATTCATCCCCAATAAATAAATTCTGATCCATGTCCTCTACAACTGGGAATTTAACAACAATATTGCCAGTCATCCCCAATTGACTAAAGGAAGAAGGAAAGAAAGATGGGGAAGAAGATCAAGGAGAAGCCAGTACATGTCCATAGTTAGTCGAAAGTTTCAATTTGTACTAAGAACAGATCTAACTGAAATTTAAAAAGATCAGTAAGACCAGGAATCTAAGTTGTAAACAAATTGGGGTCCTCAATACCAAATAGCTACTTCAAACTGAGGACTGAAGGTGCACACAACCATAAGAAGCTAATTATATGATACAGATCTTATAATGGTATATTTCATATAGAATTGTGAGGTTTCTAATTAGCAAGTGCTACAAGATAAGTGTTGCTAAATAAAGCACATTCACACAGGATCTGACACTACTTACCCCAATGCAGTGACTACAGAATGTCCCATCATCATGAGAACCACCATAAAATTCCACACCAGACTAAACTACCCAATATCGATGAGTGATGCCCACAATTAAACATTATATATCTCTCCAAAAAGACTATCTATTTGTACACTATATAAGCTTCAATACCTATAGCTCACCCTCCAAATTTTGAGCTTATTTTGCTGATGTATAAACCCAGGCCACAATTTTCTTAAACATTGGCATCCATTGAATTTAATCAGCAGATGCTCTAATTCACATATCAAAGCAGAGACTTATGGCAATTTGAGTGTGATTTTTAGTAATTTAAGCCAATGAGTGATTCGAAGCAAAGTCTGAATTTTGATGGGGCATTCCATTACAAAAAGAAATTCGCCATCTTGTTAGCTAATGAGATTTGGAGAAACATTCCAATATGCAGTGTTGACCAAAGATAATGATGCAGAATATTTATTTTTTTTAGTGTTAACAGGTATATTTTCACAAGATCTAAGGTGGCACCAAATCCAAACAGTATGGTACAAGCAGGGCCAACTAACATGAGACATAGCAAATGCAGTTGACTTCCTCTCCCCATACCTACAAAACAAAGCCAATCCAGGAACACCTTGTAAAACTAGTTTAAACTCCAAATTGTAGATAGTTTCCTTTCAATATATCGTTTCTAGAAACCATGTCCAAGTCGGTTCACAGTCAACAATTGGTCTTGGTTCACTGCCCTACTGATCCTTGGTGAAAGTTTATTCTCCTTCAAACATGCCTTCATTTATTAGTTTGGGTTTCTACAACCCCAACAGAACCAGATTCTAGTAGTAGCACGACCTACAAAACCTGTGTAAAATAGGTCAGGTAATTCATTTCTTTCATAGAATCCTACAATGATTCAATCATTGATCAGTACATTTTGAGGTAGAATCTTCATTAACTTTCTTAAGGTTCAATTTCTCAGTCAATCCCCAACTTAATTTCTAAAAATAGAACTCTAGGTGGAATCAGTTCTCGTCAAGGTATTTTCGCTCCTAGTATGTATCTGATCGTGGCTGCTCTGCCAAACTTCGACCGGATACTTAATTGCCACCTGCTGCATGCAGAAATAATTAATAGAAAAACTTCTAATGAAGTTAAGTGTTCAACCCATTCCTTGAATGCATGGTTAGTGATTATTCTACAGGAAAACGGCGATCGGAGATTGGAGATTGGAGATTGGTGATCAGCACTTTCTTACCACATTTTCACTAGCTTGTATTTTGGCTCTACAAAGCGTAACCAACGCATTTCCTCGTCAAGAGGAGAAATTCATATTAAACTAAAATAAACTAATTCGTCGACTCTGGCCCAATCCAAACCCTAGATTCAACTCTTTATACATTAACAAAAACCCAAACATCGATTTCCTTCAGAGACCTAAATGGTAAAAGCTAGGGTTTTGAGAGCACTGCCTAAATTCAAAAACATAAAACGGGTGGGATGTGAATTACCGATAACGATCGATGGATAGCTTAATGGTGAGAGGAGAATTGCTGAGGTTACTTTGCCGCGATTTTTGCAGATGAACTAGTAGGCTCCTACGCACACTCTGCCTCTCTGCTTCGGGACTTCACTTATGCAGATTCCAGTCGAACCGTGTAAGGAGTTAAGATAGAAATACGAAGAGAAAGAGGGAGAGAAAGCGCAGGGCCTGAGAAATGGCGGAGAGAGATGAGGACGAGGCTGTGGTCTTCTGTTTGGCTGATGCAGAACAGAGTAAGACGGCATCCCGTAAAATGTCTTCGCTTAAAAAATAAAAAGAAAAGAAAAAAGGGAACTTCACATTTATACCAACCCCGCGAACAAAAAGACAATGTTTACTGAAAAATAAATTGTTCAAACATATTTTTTATTCCATGTGTATAAAAATATTTTTTAAATATTTTGTTAGAGACTTTTATCTAATTGACATATTCCGTGACCGTATGTATTATTATATCAATGTCGGATTGTGGGTTGTCAGGTTAAAATCCGATATATCCGTCCGAAGCCCGCGCGCCCACCTGGTGCTTGATAACCGCTTGAGCCGAAAATCCAGTAGGTCGCCCGCTCGCCTGTCGCTCACTAGCTGCTCGAGCCGAAAATCCAATAGGTCAACCGCTCGCTGCTCGCCCTCCGGCCGCCCGTCGTGGG
>JAOVVI020016772.1:0-10798 GCA_028571085.2 Nepenthes alata | reverse complement strand
GAGAACCATCATAATAAATTTGATTGAATAATATATTCAAACGTCATAATATATATTAAATAGATTTAAGGACTACACCATCCCCACAAGTGGCAAAAAAATAGCATTTGACTATGTTTATCTGGAGTATTATATAAACAGCGTGTCTACGGATCTAAATATAGTGTTTTGGCCTAAGATTATTAAGAGTGCGTATAACTCTTTCTTAAAATTAATTTTCTGATTATTGGTTCTCGTATGTTAACGTGTTTTAAATTTTATAATTTTTATCTATATATGATTTGATATTTATAATACTTGACTTTTAAGTTTTGCAGGTTTTGATTGATATTGGAATTAATCTGATTTTGGACATTGGACTTCAAGCTTTAAAACTTCTGGATTTAGAGTATTTAGATATTCAACCCTTTAGATGATTTCGTATATTTGGAAATATGTGGTATTTGTATATAGATTATGAATTTTACATACGAAATCATATTTTGACAATTTGTTATTTAGTTATTAGACATATTTATATATTAGATATGTTTGGACTTTTAATGTATTGTATTTCAAATATGTGTTTCTATTTTCGTTCATTTGTTTTATATCATTAGACATGTATATGTTATTACATATATTGATATTTATTGAGTATTAAACTCATTATTTAAATTATTTTTAATATTTTCGAATTAGATAACTATGGATTACTTATAGAGAGTATGGACAAAAATGATTAGAAGATTTTATTTATATTTTGCTATTATTGAATTTACATTTAGATTTTGTGTATTCGAGAGTGACATATATATTGTTGATTGCAATTTGTATTATTTTGGAGATTTTATTCAATTTGCTTACATCAAGACTATTACATTATCTTGATTTCCTGCAGAATTGATATTGTGATTTAATATTAGTTTATCATTTTTCCTTATATATTTGAGTTAAGCATATTCATTTTCTTTGTTTTGGAGACCGAAGAAAATAGTTTAGATTTGATGGGTATATCGAAAATGGGCTGGACCAAAGTCAACGTAGGCCCAAAACGGACAATCAACTCGTTAACGGCCCAATTGGAAAACAGGCCAAAACACTGAAAGGCCAAGGAACGGTCAACGTTGGCGTTAACCGTCCAAACGGCCAACTCACACACAGACAGTCAACTCAAACGTTGACCGTCTGCGTACTGTAGAAGTGGCCCAACAGATATTTTTTTTACAGTAACGGACCTGACCCATTTGAACCCACGATCTATCAGACGGCCAGCAACGGCTTTCCTAGCATCCTCCATAATCCCAACTAGCTCCCAAAATGGGCATTGACAAAATCAGCGCATTTTCTATAAGAAATGCGCCAGATTTTTTCAATTCCCTGCCAATTGGGGCTCCCCAACGGTAACATTCACCAAAGGAAGGTGATCGTTTTGGAAAATCACTGACCGCCGTGGAAGGAAACTATCTTGGTCCGTTTGGCAACTGGCATCAACTCTAAAAAGTAGGCCATCCAAGGAAAAGACAGGTGATTACGCCTTCCAAAGAAGAAGGATCACCCTGCCCACCTTTAAGTAAAACCCTAGAATTCTGATTCAGGGACACGCTCTTGCGGATACACAACGACTTCTGACTGAACTTTGCTTACAGCTTATTGCGAACACATTCTGAGAAAAAGACATTCTTACTTACTCACGAGAGGCTCACAGGCAATTTCGGACATCCACGAACGCTCACAGAGTACTGGACGGAGGTCATCATCTCTTCCACTCTTACGGGTGTTTATCTTCTTAACCTCACCAGAGATCTCTAGCTTCCTTGAGATCTAATCGGCTTCCTGAGTGTCGTTTTCGAAAGCTTCCACGCTTTCGGAACATCGTTTCCTTACGCTCTCTGTGAGTAGGAATCGATCGCTCACGTCCTCGACAAGTCAACACTGCCAATCCTTTTACTCTCACTCTCTTTTCAGCAGTTACCTTTCTTGTCTTTGGAGATTTTACTGACTTGAGCGTCGGAGTATTTTCGGTGAGATAATTTTTTGCCAACACGCTGACCTCTTGTTTGCTTTAGTGGTGTGCATGATTCGCACTCAGTGAACGGAGCCGGTTCAAACCATCGATACGAATCCAAGTCCTTTCGAAGTCGGATCTAGGTACGCATCAAGATTGATCCTATATATGCTGTCAAGTATCACCGTTATTATATTAATGAATTTGATTTTGTCAAATTTGACCCATTGTTTGGTAATTATTTTGTGGATAAAGAAATCTTTATTTTATTACTTGATTTGAACGACGGTTATGATTGACTTAGTTGGGTCATCCTACTTCTACCAGCTTCCCATTAGATGCACAAGCCCCGTAGCTAGGGTGTTCCATTCCCGATGGTCTTGCATATTTATCTCCTTCCGAAACCTAACTTTTCATAATAACCAATTTGCGTTACGGGCTCGCCCTTTGTATACGTTGTGTTTAGTTTTGGGTACATTGGGCTTAGCCTTTCTAAGGCGTTGCTGCCCTTTGTGTTTACTTTCTCAAATTTACAGCTTGACGAGTTTAGCCTTCATATGACATTTTTGTCCTTAGAATGTTTATAGTTTATTAAGTAACTAGTTTCAGCCTTATAAAGGATTTTCAATTATTTTGAGCTTTTTGGCAAGTAAAGGGATGTGTTTAAGCATCTAAGGGTGCCTCGTTTAAATAACTCCTTGCAGGAACTTCGTTAACAAATCTTAACCTCTGTCTAGGAGCTATGGTGCGTGTTATAGGGCACTAACTATGACCCTACTTTACTCGATTCATTAATAAAAGTCATCAGACAACCAACACAAGGTAAGTTAGGCTATTAATACAGACAAATGCAAATATAACACTATCAGACATATGCACACAATTGGTTAACATAGAAGAGTTTACCTATTATATATATATATGTTTATATATGCAAACTAACTTTGTAGGCTTTATGAAGTATGTATAAACATGCAAGTGATAAGACTAGTCATAATAATAGGAAAAATGCATACCTTTTTGACTTTTTGGAGTTCTCGAGACTACTTACAGGTAATTCTTTTTTTAGTGGATGGAGTTCTAAATCCTCGATGCCAGCTTGTCAAATTGGGTCTTCAGCTTATAAATACAACCTCTAACAATTGCAGTTACTATAAATGACCCTTTCTAATTTGAGATAACGTATTATTGCTTGCCACCATTTCGAAATATTCAATATTCATTAGAACCAAGTTGTCTACTTGGAGGGGTCATGCTTTTACTTTCTTGTTTTGGTATGAAGCTACCATTTGATAGTATGCTCAAATTATATCTCAGGCCTCTGCCAATGAATCCAAGTGCTGGCACACCATCTCCTTGTAGATAGTAGATTCAAAGTTGAATACCGTAAAACTAAATAATTAGATTTTTATTAAAATAACTGCCTCAATTTAGAAGTATAGACTATATGAAGTTTTTCTAGAACCTATCCTTGATGTGGTTTGATATGCACATATGGTGTTGCCCATCTTATCCAACCAATCCCCCCGGATTTTGTCAAACATTGACCATAGCACATTGAGAATTGTCTTCTTGGTAACCTCTTATTGGTAGTTAGATTGGGGGTACAATAATAAGATTAAGCAAGCCAGATCTTCATCTTCTTACCATATCAAGTGAATTTTTTTTTGAAAATTGTGTGCCATTATTGATGACTATGGCATCTAGTATCTCCAATCGATAGGTGATACTCTACCTTACATTGCCATTATTGGAACAAGGGCTCTTTCACTAATTACGTGGCATTCTAATCTATTATCTTGGCTAAGAGAAAGTTTCGACCCACATGATCATGTAGTTAACACCCCTAGTTAGTCAACATCGAGAATGGGCTGAAGATGTTGAGCCCTACTATGGGAAATGCTAGGGGCTTTACAATGATGTTAACTTTATTGTCAATTCACCTTGGTATATTTCCATGGAATTAGCACTTCTTACACTTCTTTTAAAAATTTGACCAGTCATACTTCATAGAATGCAGATAGTATCTCTAACGCATAATATTGAATATACAACTTCCAATGGGAATGATTTTATCAACAGGGCAGAGGTGCTTCATGAAGAGGATTGAATACTCACGTCGATGTAATGTTCCATCGATCAGAGTTCACCATCCCCCTACCATCTTTTGGATCTTTTTGGCAATTTAGCGTCCGTCATGCAACTTTCCTTCCCATCGGTAGTCATGGTAGGGGTCATCTAGTTTGATGCATCGGTGACTAGGAAAATCTCCTCAAGCTCCTTAATATTGGGTTGAGTAATGACCTCGATTACCTCTCTACTTGGCTCTTGATCTGGGTACATAATGGTAATCCTAAAGAGAGCGTTTGCTCATAGTCTCTCCCTCTGAATGTGCATAACCTCACATTAGACTAATCAGTTGAGCATGTCTCAAACCTTCTTTAAGTACTTCACTTGGTCAGGATTGTTTGCATCAAAGTTGCCTAGAACTTGGATTACTACTAATATAGAGATTCTATAAACATATAAATTGTAAATCAAGCACTCTTTCACAATTTGCAGCACTACTATTAGTGCTTTCTGCTTGGCTACACTATTGGAGGATGGAAAGTTGAATTTGATGGATTACACCCATTCTTTTCCCTTCGGGAAATGAGTAGGATCCCAGCTCCACTCATCATCTTGTTTAAGGCTTCATCTACATATAGTACCCATCTAGGCTTGTTGATTTTCATTGGATTTCCCTCATTCAAATTAGGTGGTTACAGCACTATGCACTCAATGATAAAGTTGGCTAGAGCTTGCCCCTTTGACAGTTGGTCTAGCTCAGATATTGACATCAAACTCTCTTAGTTCGATCACCCATTTTATAAGTCAACCGGACACCTCAGGCTTTTGCAAGATCTTCTTCAATAGTTGTTCTATTTGTACAATGATCCTATGAGATTGCAAATATGACCTCAACTTCCTTACCAAGAAGATAATAACTAACATCACCTTCTCATGTAAAGCATATCGTATTTCTACATCTAAAGACACTTCACAAATATAATAGGATTGGTTAAAATCCACCTTTTAATAGAACCAAATTAAGGGTCGTCTTTAATATAGCTAAATCTATATACAACGCATTCACCTTGGACTAATCAAGTGAGTAAGGGAGGGAATCCAAGGTAGTATTTTAGCTTGTCGAAGGCTCATTGAAAACCCAAGTCCACTATAGCCCCTGAACTTTGAGCCTCTAATATTTCATAGGAGTCACATATATTTTTCTATCAACTTGACTATAAATTTGGACAGTGAGGCGATCCAACCTTTAGCTTTTGGATGTTCTTGACAATCTTCGATGCCTTTATTGCCCAAATTGCCTTTATCTTCTCTATGCCGTGGTGGGAGATGGTGAATCCAAAAAAATTTTCAAATGTCATTCCAAACATGCACTTGCTAAGATTAAGGCTCATACTATGGGCCTGCAAATCATTGAATGCTTGCATCAGATCTTTTACATGTTCTACTAGAAAAAGTGCTCTTTATTAGCATGTCATCTATGTGTCCCCATGATGTAGCCACTCTCATATGTAAATATTCTATTAATGTGATGCACATAAGTTACTTTCACATTTTTTGAGACTAAATGACATGATCTTATAGCAATAGAGACCCCGATCATTCATAAAAGTGGTATGTTCCTTGTTCCTTGTCCAAGAAATATAATTATATCCAGAGTAGATATTTATAAAGTTTAATAGCTAGTGTTCAAAATTAGAGTACATGAGCTGGTCAATCCTAAACTATAGAAATTTGTCTTCAAGATATAGCACATTTATATCGGTAAAGTCGACACAGATCTTCCAATTTCTGTTAGTTTTCTTCAACATGAATATGCTGGATAACCTCTATGGATATTAAACTTTCCAAGTGAAGTCTGCATCAACCAACTTTTTTGACATCCTCTTTAATGACTAGTAATTTTTCCAGGGAATAATTATTTGTTTTTTGCCAAACGAGTTGGTGCCCGAGAGAATGTTGACTCTATTACTCATGACTTTCAGGGGATGCTGAGGATGTCAACTGAAGTTTAGGTGAAAATGTATCGATTTGAGCAGAGGAAGGCAACCATGTCCTCCATTATTTCTCCTTCCAATGTTGAGTCCATTTGCACATAATTTTCTAGTTCAGCTAGGTCCAACGAGAAGTTGACAACATCTTGGTTGGAGTTCTTTTATTTATTAATGCCTCATCCTGCAAGTCAAGATCTCCTAAATATTGGGGCCGCTAGGCCCTCACAGTGAGGTAGGAAGCAGTGTCGAGCCCTCAACCAATCCCCTCTCACCTCTTTAACTCCCTAAAAAAAAGGAAATTTGATATTTAGGTGAGAGGTGAAAGTGACTACTTCGAAGCATTCCAAGGTGGGATAGCCTAAGATGGCATTATATTCAGAGAGTAGGTTCATCAAAAACATAGCCAATGTTTGAGAGGACGTCCTCGAATAACTTTAGAGGGTCATTTCCAGGTCATTGATCCCTTTAACTCTAATTAAATAATTATCAAGGGTATAGAAAGGACCTTACGATGGTTTGAGCCATTGCCAAGTTATATTATGTCTAATATATGGTTTGAGCTTTTACTGTTAATAAACATTCTTCTCAAATGGTAGTCATTTATTCCATTCCAAGACAAACACATTTATAACCAGAGGGTCCAAGCGTGGGAAGTTGCATAGCCGTAGTCATCATCATTTCATACACTTCTTTCCTAATTAGGATGCCTCCTCTAATTCCTAGCTTTCTTTCCTTCCAACAGATAGAGTTTCTGCCTGGTTGATTGCTTTAATGGCAATGTATGTAACAGGTCTTTTATTGGCCATGCAGCTTAACTTTAAAGAACTCAGATTTTATTGTCCTTCTCACTACAATAAAATTGTTAAATTTAAAAATTTAAGTTTTCTTGAAGATATTGAACTTGGTTATCCTCAATTGATAGAATTTCAGGAAATATGATAATTGATAGGTTCTCCTTCCTTTGAGGACTTTGGATTTTTGTTAGAAATGATCAAAATGATTAGAATAACAAGCGACTTTAGAACAATCGATTTAAAAAGAGTAAGTTTCAGATAAGCCTACTCTAATATTATTAGATGCAGTGGGAGTAGAAATATGGAGAAATCAAGAGTAATGTGACCTATGATTTCTAATGATTACTTGGCTTACCTTCAAGAATAGAATTTTAACATTAGATTTACGAATGATTCAATTACATTTTCATAAGCCATGAGTAGAGATCACTCCATATTTTAATTCTTTGCTATGTGAGAGAGAATCTATGGCTAACAATTAAGTTCAAAAATCAGTTAAGTTATTAACTGAAGTTATAGTCATAGGATGCAAATACCTCTATGAACATTGAATGCTATAAATCTAGGCTTATAGCCAAAATGTTTTCTCAATAAGAGGGCATTGATTATCATTAAAACTTTTTTCTAATTTTTAAGAAGGATTCATTTAGAATTATCATAATTTTAATAGCTTATTTTGATTTTGAGTTATATAAAATGGATGTGAAAAGGACACTCTTAAATTGAGATCTTGATGAGGAGATATACACCTGAAGGTTTTGTAATAATGGTCAATTAGTTTGCAAATAAAAAAAATCTAGATATGGACTAAAATAGGTCTCTCGTCAATCATATAAAAATTTCACAAGGTTATTATTTTTTATGAATTCATTGATAATATTATCATTGAATGTATGTATCATAAAATCGGAGAGAGTAATTTATTTCTTTAATTTTATATGTAGATGATATTTTACTTGTAAGTAATAATTTAAGCTCGTTACGTGAAAGTAAAAACTTTCCTTCACAAAACTTTAATTTGAAGGATTTAAACGAAGCCTCTTGTGCCATTGATTTAAAAATCCATAGAGACAAATAACATATAAAATTAGAACTATTTAAAACGTCTATGTTAAAAGAGTTTTAAAGAAATTTAGAATGAAAGATTATTGTGACGGAACGGATATTTTTTTTTATTCCGTCATTCATAACACAGGATCACAGATGCCATCTAGGACCCATATACTTTTAACCATAAGAAGTATAGTGAAAGCTACTCTAACATCTTGCGGAAATGTTCATATTCATTCCAAAGTATTTATTTTCGAATAGATAATCAAAAACATCTAACTATAAAAGTTCATGAATCATAAACAAGTCATTAAAATAATATTCTCCAAAATAAGCTTCCGAGTCTTTGATAATTCTTCAGACAAGCTCTAATTACTCTAACTCGTTAGGCACATGCTCTAAAGTCTTCTCCGGATGGGGAAAAATAGAAAACAGTGAGCCGAGTCCCAGCAAGGTACATGTAGGTATATAGTAAAATATGTATGCAGAACATAACTCAGCAAAACAGGTACTATTACAAATAAAGTTATAAATTTCATAAGAAAGTGATTCATAACAGAAATATGATGCAGACGTATATAGAACTGTCAGAAAACGATCTTCTGAAATCAAAAATTAATATACTCACTTTCTAGAAAACAGAAGTCAGTCTTACTACCATATTTTACGGAAATCTCATCTTTATCAGTAAAGGACCCTACTAGTAGATCCTACTAGCGGAGGGGGCGAATAATCAAGGATAGATTGTGTATATCTCCCCACAATCAACGGCAATAAACAGAACACATGATCCGACCTCACGAGATCCTTTCCCAATCTAAGGGGGCACTGAACAGAACATAACAGAATCGAACAGATGATCCCATCTCTCGGGATCAGTACGATGTGCCTCCCAAAGGTAGGCCAGAAACAGAACTTTAATCCTGATCGTAACGCCC
The DNA here is from genome assembly GCA_028571085.2 of Nepenthes alata. Classification (NCBI taxonomy): domain Eukaryota; kingdom Viridiplantae; phylum Streptophyta; class Magnoliopsida; order Caryophyllales; family Nepenthaceae; genus Nepenthes; species Nepenthes alata. The sequence goes on along the minus strand of JAOVVI020016772.1, from coordinate 1,968 downwards.
CGAGGAAGGGCGGATCACATATAACTCCATGGACAAAGTTATCATCGATTACCACCATAACGTTCTAATGCGCATGCCGGATAACCTTACCTGACTGCATATCAGTCTTGGGTCCACAGAAACAGAATACTTCCTTCTTATTGTTTACTGAAAGCCAATTGCAGCATCATTTATACTTTCTTCTTATCTTCTTATTGCTTACTGAAAACTATTTTCAGTCAGAAACAGCACAATTTATCCTTTAGAAATTGTGTACAGAAAATCTTAAGGCCTTTTCAAAAATCATATACTTCAAATAGATTTCAAATCATGAAAATCTTATACTTAAAACTGAAGTTCATTTTCAATACAAGGTCGGAGCTCATTTCCAATATAAATTCGGAGTTAGTTTTCAGTATAAAGCCGAAATTCTCTTTTAAACATAAGGTCGGAGTTCAAAAGCCAGAGTTCATTTTCAACACGAAGTAGGAGATCATTTTTAATACAAGGCCGGAGCTCATTTTCTTATACAAAGTCAGAGTTTATTTTACATTAAGGTCGGAGCTTATTTTCTTATACAAAGCCAGAGTTCATTTTACATTAAGGGCGAAGCACTTTTCAACAGAGGCCGGAGCTCTTTTTCTTATACAAAACTGGAGTTCATTTTACATTAAGGTCGGAGCTCTTTTTAACAGAGGTCGGAGCTCTTTTTCTCAAAAGCCAGAGGGCTTTCCAGACGGAGTGCTATTCATTCAAAGGACAGAGTGCTTTTCGGACGGAGTGTTTTTCGGACAAAGTACTTTTCAGGGACGGAGTGCTTTTTTAACGGAGTGATTTTCACTCAAAGGACGGAGTACATCTTAAAAGCCGATGTTTCATAAATCTGGAGTACTTTTATTTTACTCAAAGGACGGAGTATTTTTAAATGTCAAAGTTTCATAAATCCGGAGTACTTTTCATTCAAAGGACGGAGTACTTTTAAAATGCAAAATTTAATAAATTCGGAGTACTTTTTACTCAAAGGATGGAGTACTTTTAAAAGCCAAAATTTCATAAATTCGGAATACTTTTTACTCAAAGGATAGAGTACTTTTAAAAGTTAAAGTTTCATAAATTTGGAGTACTTTTCAAAGGATAGAGTACTTTTAAAGGCCGAAGTTTCATAAATTCGGAGTACTTTTTACTCAAAGGACGAAGTACTTTTAAAAGTCAATGTTTTATAAATCCGGAGTACTTTTTACCGAAAGTCGGAACACTTTTAAAAGCCGGAGTTCATAAATTTGAAGTACTTTTACTGAAGGACGGAGTTCTTTTTCATTATGGGAAAACCGAACTCATTCTTTATCAAGGAAAAGCCGAACTTGATTTTATTAAAGGAAAACTGAACTTCTTTCAAGCATGCGGTTAACAGAGATTCTTCTTTAATCAATGATTAGAACAAATATCGTACATATGATAATATATACTCATCAAGAATCTGACATACTTACTATGAAACATGCATATACTTACATTAAATCATTATCTTAAAAGCAGGGGGAGGGTGTATACTTGTAATATTCTTAAAGCATGAACTTAAAAATCAGCATCCAAAGTACACTTGTAATATTCTTAAAGCATGAACTTAAAAATCAACGTCCGAGGTACACTTGCAATATTTTTAAAGCATGAACTTAAAAATCAGCGTCCGAGGTACACTTGTAATATTCTTAAAGTATGAACTTAAAAATCAGCATCCGAAGTACACTTACAATATTCTTAAAGTATAAACTTAAAAATCAGCGTCCGAGATACACTTGCAATATTCTTAAAGCATGAACTTAAAAATCAGCGTCCGAAGTACACTTGCCTGAGTGTCGAGCGCTCAATATTACCGTCTAAAATTTTTCTCTCCTCCACTTCTTCCTTACTGCTTGCATTTGCCTCAACCAGTGCGGGATTTATATAGAGGAGGGGTTTGGTGGAGTAAGTGGGGTAATTCACTCTGGT
>JAOVVI020016771.1:0-10798 GCA_028571085.2 Nepenthes alata | reverse complement strand
AGAAAAAGGGGTTAAATTCACTCTAATTTGACCTCTAAAATTTTACATACTCATGATACATGCATAACTTAAATAATGCCATGGTTAAGTATGGAACACAAAATCAAAGTAATGTATCGGCCTATAGTCTTGTTGCAATTGTTATGCATACCTAATATATATACCCAATACTTAAATTGTTTTTTGCATAATAATAACAAAAATAACAACAAATGCATAATTAAATATAAATTTCTACAATCTTCCATGCATGAACCCATCAGTCCTAAACTCCAATGAAGACCAAGTCTATTAATTTGAAAGAAGTAAAATACAAAATGAGCTAAACACTCAATAAATAAATGAAAGATAATATAATAAATATAAACATAATAAATGTGTGCTAGAAAAGTCATGAGTAGCTGAATTGAAGGCCAATATGTCTCTTCTAATAAAGTATAATTCTTTTAGGTTATTTATATTCTAAACCATAAATTTGGGCCATAATCCATTATTCAGACATATGGATGGGGTTTCTATAAAATATCATATTAATTGGGCTTACCTACTCTTTTTGCCTATGGGAGGACTATATATGCCGTCATTATATATATATATATATGAATATGAATAATATATGATTATCCATTAATTTTTTATAATAATTAATTTCATATAAAATTCAAAAAAATTGTACAAAAAGAACATCCTTCGGAAAATGAAAACAAGATAACTTTTTATAACTTAGGTGTAGAGATTTAATATGGTTGTTACAAAAATAAGGTGCATATAAAAAGGCTTTTTCAAGTTCTTCCAAAAATAAAAACATACAAGAAGACATTCATTTTTAAATTAAAAAAATTTCAAGGTTCATAAGTAAATTTTAATATTTTTCATAAATATGAATGATGTACTTTAAAATCTAAAATGATTTATGAAAAAAGGATATACATACTAACCAAGTATTAAAGGAAATATGAATGAGTACTTACATGTAGTTAGAAAGTATAAAATCTCATATTTTAAGCAACATTAAGAACAAATTCCGATATTTCAGCAAAAAAGTGAATATATAAGTTTAGACTTCACTTGTTTTGACTTAAATTCATATAATCCTTGAAGTTTTAGTTCTAAAATCTGATTCCTCTTCTTCTTTTCTCTATTTTCCACTCCTTTTTTTCTCTCTCTCCTCTCTATAAACTTAGAGAAATGGGCTTAAAAGTGACACAAATATAGAGAGGAGAGTGGATCGCTCTCCTCTCTATACAAGAGTAATCCACTTGTATATATCTAGAACGGAATCATTAGTTGGGGTGAGTCTCTGATACTAATTGAAAAGGACTAGTTGTCCAAAGCACAAATATATTTTGATCTCTTAATAAATATATGAAATATTAATTATAGAATATATAATACACATAAAATATATTCTAATTTAGATGTGAATAGTAAACAATAAAAGGGAGTCAAAATAATATATTCTAGTTTAGATGTGAACACATAAAATATATTCAAAGATAAAACTTTTAGCAATGAAGGAAAACCTCGATAATGACAATTATCAAGTAATATCCTATGAGTTTTAACAGCTAAGAAAGATATGCACTAAGAAAGTTAACTTACAAATTGAGTGGTATAGACGTGCTAATTTAGCTGACTTACTCCCCTTTTGGGGCCTCTACCAAGAGACTTCTTAGATTTGCCGATGGCAACGAAACTGAACGCCTTCCAATTTTCTTGTCAATTTTCTTTCATGAATAGTCGAATCTTTGCACACCACTGGAACCCAGTTTCCAAGCCACCGACATTGTCAATGAAGGTAACAAGTGAGAAAAGGTGTATAAGATGATGCAAAACGATATGAGAAAACTTGTAGTGTAAGCACAACAGTTGAGGCCAAGTTTTCTCAAAGAAAGCAAACAATAGGCACAAAGGAGAGGGTTTTTTCTACTGAAACGACCATCTCAAAGTTTCTCCAGAAGTTTGGGGTAAAAGAGAAATATGACAATTTCTGTTTATAGAGATGCTCAAATATTAGGTCAAAAAATATGACTTTTTGAGACGTGCACCTTGCCGCTCGAGCGAGACTCGAGCACAGGTTGCACAAGTATGAAGCAAACATCCTCCAGAAATGGAGCTCAAGCGCAAGACGAATGTGCAGCGGTCAAACGTTCTCTGGAAATGCCGCTCGAGCGCACAGCGGGTGAGCAGTGAGCACACATTGTGATGGACGGACCAATTCTACCAAAAATTTAACAGAATTTCGTCTATAAAACGGACGTCTACCAAATACAAACCTGTACAAATCCCAATACAGAATCCATAAATAGAAACAATATATACATAGGATCCCCAAATGTCACAATAAACACACGGGTGGCACCGACGTTGTAACTCCGATATGACGCCGGCTCAGAAAGGATATCAACTAGGAAACCCAACATAACCACAAAAGTGAACCTGCGGAAGTATAATATCCATCATACATAGCAAAAACTAAACTATGTGTCCATCATAATCATCAAGACATACATATACATAACCGTAGGTATCAAAATAAATAATACATTAACCATGTCTCATACAAGATAATAAAACTAAGTCCTCAAAAGCTCTCCAATCTATATCAGCTGCCTGTCCTGCAATTACAACCTATTTGGACTTGTCGGGCATAATAGCTTGCTCATCTGGAAGGAAAGAGAAGGATGAGTTAATAGCTCAGTAAATGTATCATATTCAAAAGCAGTAGACAATATAAGTGAAGTGAAGCAGAAGAAGGATATATAATCATGAAGGAAATGCATAAGCAGGAATATGGTGAAGTATACTTTGTAGTGCAATTTATTTCTCCTTAAAATATAATTTATACATGATTATTTATCTTTGTGGATCAAGATCAGTAAGCCTTACTAATTAAAGAAGCGGGAGGACAATGAAGGATTATGATGTCCCTCATAATCTAAGGTCGAATGACATACTCAACGTTCAATAAAAAACTTTTGTCTAGAAAAGGCCGAACACCACGTTGCATAGTGGTATGCTTATCACCGAGTCATACAGGGCAAATAAAATGCTACTCTAATATCCCACAGTCCAGAGGCAGTACTCATCTTTCCACAGTAATATCCTAAGGCTTGCCAATAGTATTACCCATTACAATACACGACCGGAGTAATCCTCGAGTCACTACTATAATGCTAATGGTAGGCCAATGGGTATTACTTTCGTAGCACAATTCCATGGTCCTCATTTGAGGTAAGGACCATCACAATTCAATTCACAATATCTACATTTGGGAGAACGATTCAATCACATATCATATTATAAACTTTCCTCTGATTACATATACGATTATTATTTTTCTTTCGAACTTAAATTTTTTCATGAGTCAATTTAGATGCACGGACAATATAATACATAGGAAGGATTAAAATTCCTTACCACATTAGGCAATTATCACTTTGGGAACCTCCGGGACAAATTTCCTTTATAAACGGAGCACAAATATATTTTTTTGAGCCTTACAATTGAGCATGTATAATTAGACATAGCTTACATAATAATTAATTACGATGGAAGCATGCAAAATTTCCATTTGGCCTCGGGTGAACAGAAATAGGGCCATTTTAGAGCGTCTAGACATCGCAAATGGGTCAATACTTGTAAAATTGAATTCTCAGACGAGGTATATGCATAATTAGGACATAATAATTTATAATTTGGGGTCAATTGAACATATAATCAAGGGAAAGGGGAGAATCCCGAGTTGGGTGAGGGATAGGGTTTGGTGAGCCCAAATCGGACAAATCGGAGGGGAAATGAGATATCAAATGATAAATAAATTATATTAGGATATGTGGAATGATATTCTAGTATCAAATTATGTAAAATTCTCAAAAATCAGAAACCGAAACCACTCAGGGCACGGGTGAACAGTACCGGCACGAAATCAACGTACATAAAAATGAAAAAAGTGAGTATGAGTGTACTTACATCGATTTGGTCTACAACTTTTCGAAGTAGCTCGAAACCAAAATTGAACGCAAAAGCCTCCATTTCCTCCTCTTCTTTTTCGCGTGGCCCCTCTCCTACGTAGCTCTCCACGCGCGCAGCCGCCTCACCCGCGGCCATCACCGCTTGACCCGCGTGCTGCTATCACCTGATAGCCATCCCCAGCCACCGCACGCCGCCCTATTCCCCCGGCAAAACCCTCCACCACCGCTCAACGAAACCCTAATCTCCCTCTCTCACTCCTTGAGCTCCCCTCTGTCATTCCTTTTTCCTTTTGTTTCACTATTATTATTATTATTATTATTATTCCGTTTTCTTTATTCTAAAACCTAAATCGATACTCGGGTAACCGAATGGGCGTACTTCAAGCGCTGGCCCAAATATCCAAATATTTTTTAAAATTTTATAATATTTAATTAATTTTTATTACGCCACAATTTACCCAAAATAATAAATAATTTTCATTAAATCAGATAAAAATATTCGGGATATTATATTGTCACCCACTTATAGAAATTTTGTCCTCAAAATTTAATGAATCTAAAAATTCTATAATCAGAGGTAATCTTTTTGGATTCTTTCTAATGTTTTCAAGTCATTTTCTCGATTAAATAATTATCTCGGAGAACCTTAAGCATTTGAATCGTTCCGATCCTTATTACCCAATGCGTGCTATCAAAAATCTGAATCTACCAAATTCGAAGGTAAATTAAACTTATTAACTACCTCTCCGATTTATCTCAAAACCTCAAATAGTTAATAACTCCTACTTCAACTTACGCTAGGCCTTGAATATGATCATTTCTTCTGAGCCTTAAAAATATGTGGGTTCACCACATTTTCACTGTGAAACTTTTATTAATTATCTAATAATGAATCATCTACCTGTAATTCATCACCATAGCTAATTTAACTTGATGCCTAGAATTCTCTGATGAGTTTGAATAATATTTCAACATAAATCTCAAATTGTAATTAAACCTCAAAGTCGAAATACTTTTTATTCTCATTATTCCGTTGGTATGTCGACAAACTAACATATCACTGAAATGCATGATCCTAATCGACAATAAATGGGCAACTTATCAGCCAATCTGCAATTTCCTATATTGCAAATATGATCATTCAATTTAAGCCTCAGTCATATCCTGAGATCTAGGGAAGTTGTAAGCCCACACACACTTTCGCCATTTACAACATGTATCCATGACTCCTATCAGACAACTAGGTTACATGACAGTTATAGGTCTAGGAAAATCCAAAAATATCAACACAACTAAGGTAAGGTCCTTAATCTTCGGATTACAATTAACTTAGGAGACACAATCGAGACAATCACTCAATAATTCGGCACAACCTCAAATTTTCACCTAAGCCTTAAAACCTAAATACTCAGTATACTTATTATCTCGTTGGCACACTAATGAGCTTTCCAATTTGACCTACACACATTATCCAAATTCGCAATAAATAGACCGTTCTCAAAAGTTGATTCACAATTATTCAAACACCTAAAATTCTTACTATTCTAACAATCCCAAAGCAAAACCACAAAAACTTCTCATCTCATAATTTTATAGCTCAATAACTTCAAATACGATTCTATCTTCCAAATCAAGAATACGACATCCCATTTCCTAAGCATTAGCATCTACTCACGATTTACCTTTCACATCTCCTATGAAGCACCGAAAGCATATGAAGTCTAAAGACTCCCTACATCAATTATCAACACTAAGGCCTGCTTTCTTTAAAAACACTGAGATTCATCTTCACAATCTCTTAAACAGGTTCACCCACTAGAAATTATAACTATTCAGACTCCTAAAATCATTAAACTATGACTAACTCTAAAAGAAACACCTATAAGTTCTCAAAGGAGAGACTTCATTTCCTAACTCCAACCCACGGGTAGATCAACTCTAATCATAGACTTCTCCCCCCACTTATCTAAAGGCAAACACCCATGTATATTAGAGGAAAAACGTAGTCCTAAATCTTTCTCAAAAGTACTACATTCTAATATAATATACTTGATTCATCAGGGACGAACCCAAATGACATGGTTGACAACCTACCATGCAATCCTTGAAAGTTTTTCCTACATATCTTACTCTGACGGATACCGACCCCTTCTAAGTCAACGCTCTACAAACATTGTAAATCCTTGAGGGACACCTAACGGATATCTTATCGGATTCAGCTACAACTAGAAAACTGCGCACCCACGCTACATCAATCAATATTTCTTAATTCATGACACAGTCCTTAAACAAGGTTCACACATTCCCATGGTTCCTTGAATTCATCGATGAGACCACCACAAAGTGGATCCAAATATGACCAAAAGATCCAACCTATAAAATTGACAAATATGCTAATGAATCTACAACCTAGATAGCATTACCAAGACTTGTAATGGCCATGTTTTAATCCTAAATGCTGCCACGGGCACAATTTTTAATTATCCACAATCAACAACATTATGGATATAGATTGATCTTAGAAATCACCAAACCCTTACGATAGATCGAATAATCTCCCTATTAATTCATTGTGCCCGCTTATCAAACCATCTACCTTCTGAGCAATCAAATTCTCAGTTATCCACAAACGACCTTATCAGTTCTTCTTATCTATTCCAGGGGTTCTAAAACATCCCACCACAACATCTAACCGGTACTTCCTCGATCCCATACGGGAATCCTTAAAAGTTGGTGCTAATCTCAATACAACCTCGAATTTCTAATTAAAAGGTAAATTAGCCCAATCCTTTCCTTTAAGAAACACCCTCAATTACTTTCACAACCCAAACTCTTTGGCGACCAGAAGATGATTTTCCAGATGTGGTTTCATACAAGATAAACTTGGCACCGAACCTTGCTAAGAAACTTACAGACAAAGCAATATTAATTCCATCGACACTCGATCAACTATGTCTCACATTCAAAATTTCACAATTTGATGGCAAGGATCATATCCTACCGCCACAATCCACACTAGTATAGTGGCTCGCCAACAAAATTATCCTCAATATCATAACAAACCTTAGCACCACAAGGCAATCAATTCATCCCAACCAACCATATCTACTGTCCCAAGGGAAAGTCACAGAAGTTGATGCAACTAACACAAGTCTATGATCCTTAAATTGACGAATAAATTTAGGAACACCAATAAAATATAAATTCTAGATCTATATCTCAACCTCTATAGAATCCGATCTACCCAAAAGTTTAGGTATTTAAGCATCTCCAAATCGATTATAAATTGACATTATCAAATTTACTAACACCAAAAATCGACTTTGAGTTATCTTGACCTCGAGCCGTCGATTCCACCTTATCCGTCTAGCTAGGCATGCCATTCAAGCATCACCATTCCTGGTCCTTGGAAGATTAACCCAAGATAACCCTTAGGGTATCCCCCTACAACTTCTCTTTCTCCTGATTCTTATCTGGACTAAATCCTCCAAAACCTTCCAGTCTCACCATCTTTCCAAGCAAATTCATATACACAGTTCCTCTATCACATGGTTGACCACCTCCATGTGTCTACTCTCGTCTAGGAAGCAGGATTACCTATTAGCACTCTTTCTGAAATAAACAATTGATATGGGTTAGATCACAACTTGCCTCAAATTTTAACTAAGACTCTACTACTAGGCAGTCAGACATAACTAACGGATCCTAATGTAGTCCTAACCGAAGAGAAATATCGTAGCTTGATTAAAACACTAACTGGGACACCACAACCAGATAATTACTCCTAACTACTGATCCTGACTTGTTCTAACCTAAGTCATTGAAACTAGAATAACTAGAACTATCTGGTCTACTTAATCATCGTATACTTTCATCTACTTAAATAATTTATTTTACTCTAATCTAAACTTTCCCATAAGATTCAAATCAAATCTAAAATATCTCTTTTCTCTAATACCAACTGTGACGGATGGACAAATTCTATAAAAAATTCAATAGAGTTCTGTCTATAAAATGAACGTCTACCAAATACAAACTTGTACAATCCCTGTATAGAGTCCACAAATACAAAAAGCATATACACAAGATCTCCAAATGCCACAACAAACACACGGGTGGCACTAACGTCATAACTTCTGTATGACATTGGCTCAGAAAGGATGCCACTATCAAACCTAATATAATCACAAAAGGGAACCTATGGAAGCATAATATCCATCACACACAGTGAAAAATAAACTATGTGTCCATCATTATCATCATCAAGACATACATATACATAACCGCAGGTATCAAAATAAATAATACATTATCCATGTCTCATACAAGATAATAAAACTAAGTCCTCAAAAGCTCTCCAATCTATATCAGCTGTCTATCTTACGCTTATAACCTATTCAAATTTATCGGATATAATAGCTTGCTCATCTAGAAGGAAAGAGAAGTAATTGTGAGCTAACAACTCAACAAGTGTATCATATTCAAAAGTAGTAGATAATACAAGCTAAGTGAAGCAGAAGAAGGATATATAATCATGAAGGAAATGCACAAACAAGAATATGGTCAAGTATGCTTTGGAGTGCAATTTACTTCTCATTGAAATATAATTTATGCATGATTAATTATCTTTGCGGATCAAAGTCAATAAGCCTTACTAACTAAAGGTGCGGGAGGATGAGAAAGGATTATGATGCCTCTCATAATCTAAGGCCAAACGACGTACTCAACGTCCAATAACAAACTTTCGCATAGAAAAGGCCGAACACCACGTGGCTTAGTGGTATACCTACCACCCGGTCATACAGGGCCAATAAAACGCTACCCTAACATCCCACGGTTCAGAGACAGTCATCATCCTTCCACAATAATATCCTAAGGCTTGTCAATTGTATTACCTACTATAATATGTGGCCGGATAATTCTCGAGTTTCTACTGTAATGCTAATGGCAGGCCAATGGGTATTACCTTCGTTGCACAATTCTATGGTCCTAATTTCATGGCTTCTTATTCGTTTGAGAAAAAGTCCACCATAATTCAATTCACAATATCTCCATCTGGGAGAACGATTCAATCACACATCACATTGTAGAATTTCTTCCGATTACATGTACAATTATTATCTTTTATTTGAATTTAAGTTTTTTCACAAGTCAATTTGGATGTACGGACAATATAATACATATGAAGCATTAGAATTTCTTACTACATTAGGCAATTATCATTTTGGGGGCCTCTAGGATGCATTTCTTTTACAAACGGAGCACAAACATGTTTTTCCGAGCCTTACAATTGAATATATACAATTAGACATAACTTACATAACAATTAATTACGATGGAAGTATGCAAAATTCCCATTTGGTCTCGGGTGAATAGTAACATGGCCATTTTAGACCGTCTAGTCATCGTGAACGGGTAGATACTTGTGAAATTGGACACCTGGACGAGGTATATGTATAATTAGGACATGATAATTTATAATTTGGGGTCAATTAAACATATAATCGAAGGGAAAGGGGAGAATCCCCGAGCTAGGCGTGGGTTAGGGTTTGGCGAGGCCAAACCAGAGAAATTGGAGGGAAAATTGAGTATCAAACGATAAATAAATTATACAAAGATATGGGTAATGATATTCTATTCTCAATTTATGTAAAATTTCAAACAATTGGAAACCGAAACCACTCGGGGTGCAGGTGAATAGTACCGGTACGAAATGAACGTGCATAAAAACGAAAAAAGAGAGTATAGGTGTACTTGCCTCGACTCAGTCTACGACTTTTTCATTTAGCTCAAAACCAAAATCGGACCTGAAAGCCTCAATTTTCTCCTCTTCTCCTTCGAATGGCTCCTCCCCTCTGCGGCTCTCCGCCCACGCAACCGCCTCACATGCGACCACCACCGCCTTGCCCGCGTGCTATTTTCACTTGACAGCTGTCGCCACCACCACCGGCCACCACACACCGCCATCTTCCCCAGGCAAAACCCTCCACTGCCGATCAACGAAACCCTAACCTCCCTCTCTCACTCTTGGAGCCCCCCCTCTGGCCTTCCTTTTTCCTTTTGCTTCAATATTTACGTTACTATTGTTATAATAATAATAATAATAATAATAATTATTATTATATATATATATATTCCGTTATCTTCATTCTAAAACCAAATCGATATTCAGGCAACCGAACAAGCGCACTTCGGGCGCTGGCCCAAAAATTTAAATATTTTTTAAAATTTTATAATATTTAATTAATTTTTATCACACCCAATTACCCAAAATAATAAATAATCTCTATTAAATCAGATAAAAATATTTAAGATATTACATACATTCTCTGAAAATGCCGCTTGAACTCACGGCGAGCATGCAACGAACGCATGCTTTCTGGAAATGACGCTCGAGTGCAGCCTAGGCAAAGGGTAGGCATGGATACTAGAGGACGTGCGTTGACAATCTTCAAGCAAGAATTTGATGTAAATCTTCAAATTAATAAAAACAACTTCACCCATGTACAACAAGATATGGCTATGGATTATGCTAATACAAAAATGAACCTAATACTACTGCTGATCTGAATATGTTAACACACTAGTAAAATATCCAAATATTCTAAAATATCTTTAAAACTATTCTCATGAAAGCCTTTTCACGATCAAAAATTTCCTACAAGTATATCCAAATTTGTTAATCTAAAAGTTTAGCAAACAAAATATGTATAAATTTTTATATATAGATATATTGAACAAACTATGTAGGAAACGATAAATATAATCAAAATTTGAAATACCAATAATGTCAAAATTGTGACAAAGCATGTGAAAATCTTTTA
>JAOVVI020016767.1:0-10799 GCA_028571085.2 Nepenthes alata | reverse complement strand
AACTATTCTACTTGGTCGAGAACCATGTGTCGAGCCTTGAGGGCTAAAAACAAACTCCAATTCATTAATGGTACTGTTTTCAAACCCGTCGATTTCACCGATTCCCTCTTTGAAGCTTGGGGACGATGTAATGACATGGTTATTTCCTAGATTCATAACTCCATCAATCCATCCATTAAATCCAGTGTTATTTTCATTGATGATACTTTCAAAATCTGGAAGGAATTACGGGACCGATTTACCCAACAAAATGGACCATGCATCTTTCAACTCAAAAAATTTCTGGCAGCACTATTGCAAGAGCAAGATCTGATAAGTGTGTATTATGGTAAACTAAAAACAATCTTGGATGAACTCAATATATACGACCCAATCCCAAGAATAGTTCTCATCGAGTGCTATCAACGAGATTGCGTTATCCAGTTTTTAATGGGTCTCAATGACTCATATATTAATGTACGAGATCAGATCATGCTGATGGATCCTCTTTCGTCCGTCAATAAGGTCTTCTCTATCGTTCAACAGCAAGAATGGCAACATCAAATGTTATCCGTTGTACATCCTTCAGAAACGTTGGCTCTGGCTGCCAAACGAACTACTAATAACCCTAAGCATACCGTAAGAAATAACCAAATGCCGAAAAAGGACAGACCCTTTTGTATTCATTGTCGCGTTCCTGGACACACGTTACAACAATGTTTTAAAATTGAGAATGTTGAGATTCCCACATGTGCCCATTGCCATAAACCTGGACATTCAAATGATAAATGTTATCAAATTTACGGTTTTCCTCCCAACCACAAATTGCATGGTAAGTTTGGGAACACTGCCCTTTTGGTTGAACACTCGAGTTTCACCTCCATGTCTAACTATGAAGCTAATGAGGATGATAAGGTTGCACTGACCAAAGGGCAGTTCCAGCAACTCATAAATTTGCTTCAATTGAAAGACCCTGCTGCAGTGCCTTCTCTTCAAATGGGTCAACAGACTACGAATCCTTTTGATTCGCTTCCAGTGCAATCCAAAATACCTGGTATGAACGGTACTAATTTCTGCTCTGTCTCCTCCCCTTACAATAAGAAGCAGATTTGGATCCTTGATACAGGGGCCACTGATCACATTATCTGCGACCCCTCTTTGTACTTTTGTAAGGAGATCATAATCTCCTGCTTTGTTCGACTTTCTGATGGAAGTAAAGCCCCTGCCTCTCATACTGGGACTGTTAAATTGACTAATCGCATTATGTTTCCAAATGTTTTATGTGTTCTTTTATTTACCTTTAATCTGATTTCTGTGAATCAACTTGCAGATGTTCTCAATTGTAATTTATTTTTCTTCTCTGACATTTGCCTAATTCAGGACTTTACCTCCTCGACAACGATTGGAATGAGTGAAGAGAAATATGTTTTATATTATTTGACAAATAATGAAGTGCATCCGAATACCTTAGTTGTTCTTCTCTCAAAATACTCCAGTCACATCACGCAGCCCTTTGCTAATTTCGTTAATTTTGTCACATCACCAGTAAATTTATGGCATTGTCGATTAGGACACATGTCACATTCTATACTCAAATTAATAACCGATCCCCTTGTGAAAGGAGTAGTGCATTCAATTAATGATAATCCATGTTCTATTTGCTACATGGCAAAACAACGTCGCTTTCCCTTCCCTTTACTCCCAGAAGTCATAAGTCACACACCTTATTCGACGTGGTACACTGTGACTTGTGGGGACCTTATTCTGAAAGTTTTTATGATGGATATAAATATTTCTTAACTATTGTTGATGATTTTTTCAAAAGTACATGGATTTATCTTCTGAAAAAAAATTCTGATCCAAAATTGTGCTTGGAAGCCATTTACAATTTGGTTGCCGCACAATTTAACGTAAAAATTAAATTCATTCGGAGTGATAATGGATCTGAATTTTCTCTAAGAGATTTTTACAGCAAAAGATGTGTTATTTATCAACGAAGTTACGTGAAAACACCACAATAAAATGGTGTTGTTGAACGCAAACACCAACATTTATTAAACGTTGCTAGGGCTATTAGATTTTAATCAAGACTTCCCTTAAAATTCTGGAGTGATTGCATCCTCACTGCTACCTATATTATAAATAGAATTTTTACTCAATTACTGGACAACAAGACTCCATATGAAATTTTGTTTGGAACCAAACCAAATTACAACAATATTCGTGTTTTTGGTTGTCTATGCTTTGCTTCCACCCTCTCCCATGGGCGTAAGAAATTTTACTCTAAAAGTAAAACTTGTATTTTTTTGGGATACTCTTTTGGCATTAAAGGATACAAATTATTTGATTTACATAGTCATGTTACATTTCATTTCAGCGATGTTATTTTTTATGAGAATATTTTTTTCTACCAGAAAAATAAAAGTGCTCCCAATACTATGATATCTCCCACTACTACGATATCTTCGAATACCACTGTTAATCCTTTCCCTGGTCAGCACTTACCTATCATGCATCACTCAAATGTACCTCCGGTCATTAATCCGGCTCTCGATAATGCCCCTCCTACCAACACTCATCCTCATGAAGCGAACTCCAGTTCACCTTCAGACCATGATCCATTGACGCATAATCAAGAAATTTTAAATGATACTCCACAACATAGTACTCCCCTTTCGAATATACAATCCCCCACAAGAGACAACGTTCCAGTTCGCAGAACAATTAGAGCTAGGCAAGCCCCTCAACACTTGAAAGACTTTTATTGTTATCATACATCGCAAGCTCTTGGTAAACCTTACCCTATTGCAAACTACATATCACATCACAAATTGTCCCATGCTTATAGTTCTTTTGCCTCTTCCCTCTCATCTCAAGCTGAACCAAAAATCTACGCTCAAGCTATCGGTGATCCCAATTGGCGGACAGCCATCCACGATGATCTCCATGCCATAGAATCAAATAAAACATGGACTCTCACCGACTTACCTCTTGGGAAGAAAGCTATCGGTTGTCGATACGTATTCAAACTCAAATTGAACAGTGATGGAAGCATTGAACGATATAAATGCCGCTTAGTGGCCAAAGGCTACACCCAAGAGGTTGGGGTATATTACCATGAAACATTTTCTCCGGTTGCCAAACTCACCACAGTTTGGTGTCTCTTTGTTGTCGCTGCCATCTGCGGATGGCATTTATATCATTTTGATGTCAATAACACATTCCTGAATTGAGCTTTAGATGAAGAAACCTATATGCAATAGCCTCCCGGGTACACCAAAGCCAAACCCTATCAGGTATGCAAGTTGCTGAAAAGCATATATGGCCTCAAACAGGCATCTAGATAATGGTATACCAAACTTTCTACTTTCCTTATCATGTATGACTTCATTCAATCCAATGCCGATTACAGTTTATTTACCAAACACGATAACAAATCATTTACAATCCTCATTGTTTATGTCGACAACATAATTGTTGCAAGTGATTGTCTGGATGCCATTGCATCTCTTAAAACCTTCCTTAACCAAGCCTTCAAGATTAAAGACCTTGGGGTGCTGCGATACTTTCTTGGCATAGAAGTCGCACGATCGAAAAAAGGTATTCACATTTGTCAGTAAAAATACACTCTCGACATTTTGGCTGATTCTGGCTCTATTGGTGCTAAACCTCTCAAATTACCACTGGACCAAAACTTGAGATTGAGTTAGCAAACTGGGGTAGCATTGCAGAATCCAAGTGTATATAGAAGGCTTGTTGGTCGCCTCCTATATCTCATCGTCACGAGACCAGACATAGTCTATGCAGTTCACATCTTAAGTCAATTTATGGATCAACCCACTTCGAGTCATATGAATGCTGCATATCAAATCTTACGATATTTAAAATTAAACCCAGGACAAGGCATATTGTTTTTCTCCACCTCTAACATTCAACTAAGAGTTTTTTGTGATGTAGATTGGGTTTCATGTCTAGATACATGCAGATCTATTACCGGTTATTGTGTCCTTATTGAAAATTCAATTGTCTCATGGAAATGCAAGAAACAATCAGTGGTCTCTCGCTCTTCCGCCGAGGCCGAATATAGATCTATGGCCACAACTTGTTGTGAATTATCTTGGTTGCGTTATATTTTGCATGACTTGCAGGTTTCACATCCACATGCAGCGTACCTATATTGTGACAATCAATAGCACTTCATATTGCCGCCAATCCGATTTTTCATAAACACACTAAACACATCGAATTGGATTGCCATCTCATCCGCGATAAAATTCAAGAAGTGAGCATTCGTACACACCATATCACCACGCATAATCAGCTGACAGATATCTTCACCAAAATTTTGTCGTTACACCGGCTCAATTCTCACCTATCCAAGATGAACATCATTAACATATATGCTTCATCTTGCGGGGCGTATTGAAAATATATAATATTTGTATTTTTGTATATTCATATTTTAGGATACATATATATATATATATATGTATTATAATATTCTGTAATTTATTTTAGGATATTAGGGGTTCATTTACTTTTTCGATTTTTGTTTGCCTCGTTATAAACGGTGGCTTATATGAAAGTTTAGAAGCAATTAATGTTGTTCAGAGGTTCGCCTCTTTCTAACGCTTGCAGTTAATTTCTTTCTTCCTTCCAAACTCGTCTTCTTCGTTTTCCCTTTTGGTTTCAATTCTTACAATCAAAAAAAATTATAAACTTTTATATTAATACTAAGATAAAATTAAAATTTTATTATTTTAGTAAAGTTCTATTATTATATTTTTTAACTCAGAAACAACCATTTCTACCAGCTTGATAATTTTTCTTAACAAAACCACTCCATCTTTCAAGAATTTGGCGCGTATATAAAGTTCATCAAACCCCACGAGAAATTATAGCGACGCACCTTCGATCACACACTTGAAGAACTGCAGCAAAGGAGAGAGAGAGAGAGAGAGAGAGAGAGAGAGGGAGCGCTTTGCGATCACCAATCGAAACGAAGAACAGCAAGAGGAGAGAAGATCACTAGCGGCTCCCCCGTCTCTGTCCATTTCTCTAATTGAGGAAGAACAGTGTTATTGAATCGGAGCTTCGTACGGCATTCCACACGCTCCCAAACGTTCCGATAAATTGTAGAGAACCTAAGGGTCCGTACGATGTATTGGTGCGGCCCGGCTGATGGGTCGAAATCCGACCAGGCAACGGAGTGGGCAGCTCCGGGAGATGAAACCGGCTTAGAAGGTGAGTCTACTGGGCCTGCGTTTCCATAATTTTATTCCAATTTCGGACTGTGAAATTTGGGAATTTGTTTGCTTGAGTTAATTGTGTTGAAACTTTTGAACGTATGATCAATGGAATGGTTTTTTTATGTCGGTTTTTCGAATAAGGTAGAACCGATGTGGCAGTTGGGACTTGGAGGTGGCGAGGAGGCGTACCCAGAGCGGCCCGGCGAGCCCGACTGCATATTCTACTTGAGGAATGGGTTCTGTGGGTACGGTTCTCGGTGCAGGTTCAATCATCCCTGTGATCCCGGCGGCGTGGTAATAAAATAGCTTCCCCTTCTTCAATTGGATTCTTATTCTGTTTGATTTAGGGCTTAAATTTGATTATTTGTTTGTTATTGGTGAGATCATTTTGTTTTGTTGGTTTTTTCTAGTTTGATTTTGTAATTTGACTTCATTTTAGTGGGGATATGTTGTGATTTGATTTTGTTTCTTAAAAAATTTGATCGTTCAGTTAGGTTAATATTGGAATAGTGCAATTTTTTTTTACTCTGAACAATTTACCTCTATGGCTTATTTGGTATAAGGAAATGCAATGCATGGGAATTGGAGTGATATTTAATGCATATTTTAATATACTATATGACCACATATATTATCTCATCTTCATATCCAGTGAAAGGGGCATCAAGCTATATTTGTAACTATGCATTTTTTTCCTATATTTGTTTATTTATTTGTAAATTTGTGCTTCATTTCCATTCCTTGAATTCCCATAAACCAAATTGGATGTTCTGTCTACTTTGATTTTATGGGGTTTTTGTCAATATAAATGGATTGACAATTTAGTCTTGCTTATAAACTGGTGGGATGACATTGCTCAGGGGTTGGGAGCTGGAAGGCCTGGAGGAGGGGATTATCCAGAGCGAGCTGTTCAACCCATATGTCAGGTATATTGTTACGTTGTATTTCGTATTTGACTTCTCTGCAAAATACAGAGGTGGAAACAATGTACATTGTCGCCTTGCGATTGGATTCTGCTTTAGCGCACATTTTCCTCCCTTTTCTACAAAGAATTTCCCTTTACCGTTGATTGCCTTTATTACCTAATTACTAGAAAGTTATTCGAAAGGAACTGATCAACCAATGTGGGAATACGTGGTTTAATAAAAGAAGTCAATTTCCACCGGTCAAAGAAGAGAAAAGAGGAGAATCAATATGTTCTGCTATGAATTTCTTACCCTCTATTGCTCATGCCATTTTCTCTGCAACATTTAGCTGTTTTTGTTTTGATATGCTTTGGTTTTCCATGTGCTGCAGGATTATGTGAGGACGGGAGCATGCAAATTTGGTTATGCATGCAAGTATCATCATCCAAGGCAAGCAGCTGGTTCACCAAGTCTTGTGACGCTGAATGTTTATGGATATCCGCTACGACTGGTCTGTATTTTCTTCCCATACTATTATTATAATTTAACTATTGAATTTGTTGTATTATTTGGTAAGCATGGCAAATCAATTCTTGGAGTGTTCAGTTGACTTATCAATCATAATTATATGCTCTACAGGGTGAGAAAGAGTGTTCTTATTATATGAAAACGGGCAAATGCAAGTTTGGTGTGACCTGTAAATTCCATCATCCACAGCCTGCTTGTATGCCATTGCCTGCAGCCGGACCTGTAGCTATACCTGTGACTTATTCTCCCGATCAATCTTCTCCTTCACCTATGCAGTATGGTGTCGTGGCAGGCAATTGGCTGGTCGCAAAGCCTCCTATGATCCCTGGTTCATATGTGCAAGGATCTTATGGATCAATGCTTTTATCCCCAGGGGTGGTTCCTCTTCCTGGTTGGACTCCCTACCCGGTGAGTGAATAAGAATGTTAAAGCATTCCACATCATGGATGAAATATTTGGTATTGGTATCGGTCTTGACCGTATTAGGTGATATATATCATTATTAGACGTAACAGATACAAAATTTTGCAAAGTAAAAGAAAATGAATTGGGGGAGAAATTATGGGTCAATATATCGTAGAGATGGCAGCATATTGCAGTTTTATTGTGGTATTAGGAAACATTGGTAGTAGGGTGGTCCAATATTGATATAAATTAGTCGATGTTTTGCATGCCAGCCTATCAAAAATAGAAAGTTTAAAACAATTGAGATTTTTTTGGAGATTGGATGTAGTTTTTATTTTATGATTTTGCATGTATAAAATAAAAAACTTTATTATCAACTGTATGAGAATTTTTTTGAAAACCTTTTATTTGCTTCTTTTCCATAGAAGTTTATTTTCCTAGAACGTACTCTAATTTTTAGCCAAATTCTTCTTCTGTTGATCTCAATCTCCAACAAAAAAGATATACTTTGATTATATTTAATCTCTTTTACAAGTTTAGTAATGTTGTATCAGATGGTATGCATCATATATTTATTATTATTTGACTTTGCTCAGGCACCGATTAGTCCAGCGGCTTCACCTGATACTCAGTCAACTATTGGAGCTAGCCAGTTATATGGGATCACACCATTCTTTCCTCCATCTTCTGCTTATATGGGACCTTACCCATCTATATCTTCTTCTGCTGGTTCTTCAAATGATACCCGGAAGGAACACTCTTTTCCAGAAAGACTTGGCCAACCTGAATGCCAATATTACCTGAAAACAGGGGACTGTAAATTTGGATCATCATGTAGATATCATCATCCGCCAGAATGGGTGGTCCCTAGTACCGGCTGTGCTCTAAGCCACATGGGTCTTCCACTTCGTCCAGTATGCATTTCCTAGCATGCTTTATTCTTACGAAGATGTTTAAATTCTAGATGATCTGTGTCTTTATTTACATGTTATGTCATTCTACCCTTGTTAAATAGTTGTTTGAAAAATAATTTTCCAATTCATGTTTTCTACTTTATTTTCTCTTAAAGCCATTTTAGGCATCACTTCCCTATCCATGCATGCTAGTAAATAATTTTTGATTCTTAGAAAACTAGCACCAATGGAAAACTGAGGTTGCTTTATCGCAACTTGACCATGAATTCAAATCACGAAAATAGCTCTTCTACAATGCAGGGAGTTAGACTATGCATATCCATTCATCCACAGATCCCCTGATTTAGAAGTCTCATGTACTCCACTAGCTGGAGCTTTTCACTTGGTGTGTTGTGGGTGTTGTGGTTTAAAGATTCATATTTCTCATAGCCAACCATGCGAAAGGTGAACTTATGGCTTTTATGTCATGATTTTGTTGAAGTTTCTGCATTGCTACTTTAAGTACTTGTAGCAAAACGACTGCATAGACTGAGGTGGTTTTCCTGCAGGAGTTGTAGTAGTGTCATTGTCCAACCCTTGTCTGTGAGGCTACTGTATATCCATATATACAAAATTTTTCAGATAAAAATTACACTCAACTTTTTGAGATTTGTTATAGTGGCTAATGCTGCCAAAGTTGGATATAATTTTTGTCAATTAAAATTCAAAATAAATTATAAGGTTTAGGCAAGGGTAATCGTTTGGGTTTTGATCTGACTGTACCGGAGCTTGGATGAGAGGTGGTGCTAAAGCTTTTGTAGAAATCAAGGAGATGTTCATTTTGATCTGACCGTTCTTCGCATTGTTTTGTCTTAGAATCTCTTTCTTCATTATTCTTTCAACTGTTTGATAATTCTAACAGAGTTCTATACTCACCCATAATATATGTAAATGTTATGTAGGATCATATGACATTTGTGAATTTACTCATGCCATGATTTTCAAAATGGTATTCACACTTTTTGATTGAAGTAAATATAAATGGAATATTTCATTATTATGATTGATATATATGTATGTATGTATGTATGTATGTATATGAGACACATTAGAAATTGTTTGTGAACCTATAATTTATTTATTTTTTCCTTTTGTCTTCCATTTTCTTTGATCACCTTCATTTTTTTTTCAGACAAGTTAAATGCCAAAGTGAGCAGAAAGTATGGCATTTAGCTATAGTTGGGATGAACCAGAAAATTGCTCTGACTATGGTTTTATTTGGATCAAAGAAAATATTAAAGACAAGAAAAATAAGTTGAAGGAAATGTTTTTTTGGTGTCTGAATTATAAGTAAAGTTTTAAGGGGAAAAATAGAATGAAAATGATGTATTAGAATAATAAAATTTCATGAAAATGATTTTCTTTTAAAAATTTGGTGGAAAGCCAAAGAAAAATGAAGGAAAACAAAATCTGGTGCCTTCTCTTAGAAAATCGACCTCTCATAACTATATCTCATTTTTCCAACTCCAGAAATGACGCTGCTCCTCCCTCCTCTCCTCACTGCTCTCTTGGGTGCTCGAGGGTCTAAACATCTTTTGTTCATAGATGATCCAGCCAAAATAAGCTTATTAACATATTGAAGTTATGTATTTTTTTTCTCTTTAATTTTCCTTTGCTAATAAAAAAAGAATTTTCTTTTAAAACAAATTATTTATTTTTAATATGAATTTCAATAACATCCAAACAAAAAGAAGAAAGTATTTTTTTCATTTTTTTTCCTTTTTGTGTTTTTCCTGGCCATTTTCCTTTCCTTCATAATTTCATTGGTCCAAATATACCCTAAAAGTCTGGTTATTTTGTTACAGAAAATAATGGTCTGAATTTGCAAATATTAGTGTCATCAAGAGTAGTAAGAAATAAAAAATGATAATAGACACATGGAAAGTTTGTTTTCTATTTTTCTAAGCTGTTTCTTTTAAAGAAGATGTATTATCTTTTTTGGGAATGTACTATCGTGGTTTCTCTTCTCTTAACTCAATACCGCGTTGATTGATTCCAATTTTGATTTTGTTCTCCTAAATACAAGATATCCATTCATTTTTGTTGCTTGAGAAAATTTATCCTTTTTTCTTTTTTGTGGGAATCTGCTGCAATGAAATTAAAAATGTTTATAATAAGTAAATCAAATTAGTTAGAATTTAGAAAACTATATATCAATCGTAGATTACATAATAACACAATTAGATATGCTCTAAAGTTTTCAAGAAAATAAAACAGGTACTGTTTAACATTAGAATTCCAATTTTGCTTTTATGTTGGTTGATGCCTGGATGAAATATCGGCATTAGTGTCGGTTGCGGCCTTATTGGGCAGTAGCTATGATACGTATTGGTATCAAAAACCTTTCAAGAATGAAGTGAAGAAAAAATGGCCGATTAATGTTGGTCGTATCAGTTGTTATATCAATATGCCACCAATACAGTGATATATTATAGAATTTTGTTGGTATTGGAAAATGTCAGTATCAAAGTCTCTTGATACTAATAAATATTAGATGTTGATCAATATTTTAAATAAAGGCTGATATTTTCATCAATGGTTGGATGTTAAAATGTTTTCAAATGGAGGAATGGGATATCAAGATTGCAACTCTTAGGAGAAAAAAAGGGGAAAAGCTACACATGACATCCAATCAATTGTTCAAAAGTGTCACTCGGAAAGCCCTAACTTACCAACCACCATGTTTGTATATTTACTTGTATATTTGTTCCCAGGCTATGCATGAGCTGAGTTGACAAAAATATCCTTACTCTAATTGTATATATTACATTTTGAAAGAG
>JAOVVI020016766.1:0-10799 GCA_028571085.2 Nepenthes alata | reverse complement strand
AACATGGATGAAAATATCAGCTGTACATATCAGCATCTATTCCCTCGATACTTGAGCAAAATCGTGATATATTGTTATATCAGTGATATATTGTGATTTATTAGCCGATGTACTTGATATTAGCTGATGTATTGGCAGATATTTATTGGCCACGGCCCACAGGCAAGCCAACAACCTTCACTGAACTGAACACCCAACCAAGTCTATTAGAACCAAATTAGTACTTCTCAAACCAGGATAGGCCTCTCCAGCAAAGCTGCGCCAGAGCCCTGGATGCACCAAAACAATCGGCGCATAGGCGGCAAGTAGATATCTAAATAACGAGTACGAATAACAAACTGCTGCAGCCCCTTCCTCATCCCTAGTGGCCACCATAGTATAAACAAGAATGAAAAATTCACAATGAATGTGAACTAGTAGCCGTATCAAATATCCAAATCTTCCTAAACATTTGAGACTTTCTAATTTCTATAGTGCAATATCAATGGAATCTAAATTAATATGACTACACGTGTTCATGTGAGGACCGTTACATGTGCCACATTAAATATTCCCTTTCCAAATTATTTTTTACAAAACATCGTTTTACTCATTAGGTGAGAGTCTATTGCACTTTTTGCCAATTATAATCCTCAACGGGCGACAAAGGTGCAATAGGAAATAATGGATTTGGAAAAAACCAGCGCCCAATAGGTGTCAATTGGCTTGTGACAGGAGGACTGCATTGGTCCAGGATCACTTAATATTTCTACCGCAAAAGACAGGAGTAAATAACAATTGGGTTCAACTTAGGCCCATAAACCAACGGCTTAACCAATCTAACGGACTTGCATGGCTAACTAGACTGGCTCAACCAGGAACAACTTGTGTATGTCTGGTCCTCACTTAATTCTGGACAAGTCAAAGCAGTCTATAGGCCTTGAAAACTGCCCTCTTTCCTTCTGGACTGAAAATACATCAGCAATCACAAAAGTATGTGGAGATTTAAAGTTGATTATTCCACTAAAAATGAAAAATGTGGAGAACAGAGCAACAGTGGCAACAATCAAATGGAAAGAGCAGTTAACATGAAAAGTCAAGCTTCAAGTATGACAAATCCATTTTTGCCATCATAACCATAAATTTTAAATTGAAGAATACAGGATAAAATCGTGATGAACTTAAGGATTTATGTTTTGCATAATGTGCTAATAGTTAGAATGAGGAAGGATTGGGTTCTAAATTTTGAAAGAGAACAACAGAGAGAGCGATGAGAGAGACAAAGAAATCCAATGATGAAAAAAACCATGCACCCAGAGAGTTGAAGTACGATGGTACGTAACATTACAAGGAAAAAGGAAAATAAAATGTCCTAAGAAAAGGAGATCAGGAGAGCAGAAGCCTTCAACATAAATATAAACAAATTAAAAGTTATTTTTCATTGGTGTACTGCTTCAGATAGTCCCTAAGCGTCTAAACATTATGTCAAACATGGCTGGTTATGGATGAACTGGCAAACCAATCAGACCGGTAAAAAAGCATAGACATAAATACAACCTAATGAATTCTCAAAAATTAGGCACTAAGAAAATTTTTAACTAAGCATAATAAACAACTAATGAAGTTTAGTTTATAGAGATCAAATGTTCTAAAAAAAATTTGGAAGTGTGGGAATTTTTTTCCTCAAATCTACATTGACTCCCAACGAACATCATCTCGAGTTCACTGAAGTGCTACAAGATACTATCAAATAAGAAGCAAAAGAAAAGGCAATTAAAAAAAAAACTAGTAGTCCATGGATTTATTGAGATCGCATTTACTAGTTTTTACCTCTCCAAGTTTCCACTCCTCCTTCAGCCAAATAGTCACATCCCCTGAAAAGACCTTCCTTTGCATGTTATCCCTGCAGAATGCAAAGAAATAAGGCTCAAAGTATTTATGAACTTACAGAAAGTTTGATGAATCTATAATGAAAATGCATTCTCCAATCTCTTCTAAAAATGAATCTAAATTGAAAGGACGATGGGAAAAGGTAAGTGGCCATGCAGATAACCTATGGAACTATATTGGACGAAACAGCTAATGCACTAGCTCAGGGAATCAATATGTTGTCCTCATGAACTTACATCAGCAAAACATTGGTTGATATTTGTTCAACTTCATTAGCAGAACTAGGTCGATTGAAAAGCACAGGCGACTGGCTGGCAGCTGAGTTTCCAATTTGTGGTGATGCTGATGTAAAGGAGGAAAATGGGCCGCTTTGATTGCTCATCTCAGTGTTTCCAAAACTAGCTAGCTTGGAGGTAAAAGGACTTCCACCTGTCTGTGCAAAGCCTTGGCTGCCAGTTAGAGCTATATAAACCACAAATCAGAATCATGCCGTTGTTCTCTACCTCTCTCTCTCTCCCCCCCCTTTGTGTGTGTGTGTGTGTTTGCGTGCACATAAGACCATGATGAATGGCATGTTTCCATAGAGTTAGAGCTATATAAACCACAATTCAGAATCATATCCTTGTTCTCTTCTTCTCTTTATATGTACGTGCGTGCACATACAAGCATGTTGAATGGCATATGTTTTGATAGAGTGCATAATTGCACATACAGAAATGAATGGGTCCCTGCTTTTAGCTTTACAATTCTATTATTTAGGCAGGAGGGGGGAGGGAACCACGCTTGTGGTAGGCATCCATTTTTTAGTTTTAGTAAGGTTTCTGCACATTACCTGGAGCCAAGCTATTAGTGCTAGAGAGAATAGGAGTCTGGCTGGGATTCTGGAATTGCTCAAAAACATTCTTTGGTGGTGCAGGCCTGTAAATAATATGTTTAACCCAATTACATAAAGAAAGAGTGCAGGTCAGAAACAGTATAAGAAGTAAGTTGGCACTTCACTTGTTCCACTGGCTAGATCATACTGGTGAAAACAAGATTCATGTGCTACTAGAGGATCTCACCTCATATTAAACTCGGTGTTAAGAATTGCACCCAGTTGACTAAAACTTGAAACTGGAGGCGGGCCACTATTTTGAGCTGTCAGGGACGATACACTGTGACCAGCTGTTGGAAATGGGTTTGGAGTGGAATGAACAGAATGCGGTTGGGTTGAATATGGATTGCGCAGCAAGTTTTCAAATTCTATTAACTTGGAACTGAGTAGACTCCTCTCCCTTTCAACCTGCAGCACAATGTCTTAATCTGTAAGAAATGAATCAGCAAACAATCACCATGAAGTTGATAGTGGCCAGGACACTGCTGGGCAGTGCCTCCCAAGGCCTGTGGAAAAGCATCCATACAAGAATATAGAGCTTTAATCACAACATCACCCTCCAGCAAACTAGATTTTTTATTCTGATCAATACTGTTTACTGAACTTGAATCTGAATACGGTAAATACAGATTACTGAATCATTAAATTGGCCCAGAATCAAAGCTAGCTACTTGAGGTGTGGGTGGAACTTGACGTGAATTATGAAGTCCCTAAATAGAATTTGGTTCAGAAGATGAATTAATGATATGCTATCGTGGTGAAGTCAAATATATTGAACACACAAGGATCCGCCATAGCTTTTGCTTCTCTTTAAGTGGTAGTAAATTATCTTCATCAACAATTGTATTTTTTACTCTGTAAATATTTCTCAACCAACACAAAACCATTTTGAAAATGTTTGGATATATTCAATAGCTACAATGACACTCATCAAGGTGAATAGATAACATGATTGCCTGAGAGTAGTAGATGGTCTAGGAGAGGATTGAACAACGTGTAGCCAACTTTCATTCAAAACATATTCTAGAGATCTCTAAAATCCTAAAGCAGAAACATTGACAGAAACATGGCATGTAGAAGTATAAGGACCTCCTACCCAAAACTTCTGCCCCTGATTTCTTTTATCTCTCATTTCTGGTTACCATAATTCCAGTAGCTTGGGCCTTTAGTTTGTTGCATCAACCACGAATCATCCTTTAAGGCATATCATCAACTAAATAAGAAGACAAATTACACATCAATGTCATCGTGCATTCTTCTAACACCAACCACAGAATTTCAAACAGACAATCCAAGGTGTCAAAATATCATTTTCCTTTTTATCAACAAGATACAAATATTAATCAGGACGCAAAACTGGGATCAACCAGGAAAAAATCAAATAAGAAAATAAGCATTAAAAACTTCACAACAGTAATTTATCTACAAACTCAAGGAACAACCTTTCAAAACAAAACGAACTCAAGGAAGAAGATATGATTGAAAAGGATATTGCCCACTAGTCATTCAAAGGCTTCTTACTCCAAAATAACAAAAGCACTTTACTCTTTCACACGATGGGGATTTCAATTGGAAAAGAAAATGCTCAAAGTATTTAACCAAGCTGAAGACAGTTCCAGATCTGTTTGTATCTTCAAATGCTCTTGCATTCCTTACATTCCAAATCACTGACACCGGAATGAGTGTCCACATCTTTTACTTTTCCTATTTCCTATTAACGATTCTCCCTGGCCAACAACTCATAAAAAATAGTACCATGTGAACCAAATTGATTCCAATAAGGTAAAAGATTTATGGTGAAGCTTCCAACAGTAGGTGAATAAAGGCTACACAGCTTCATCTAGAGATTTACCCATTTAAAGCATCTATTCCATCATAAATTTACTATTCTTAGATTGTTCAAAGTAAAACAACTACCTGAAGCAGCTTCCCAATCCGATGTGAAGATAAAGACCATAGCAGGTATAATTGACTTTCAGATCAACGAAGAAGGAAAACAACAATTCATTTGTTGTCAATTCTGTACTGACATGAACTTGTAGAAAGAAAAAGTTCCAGATTTCTCATGCCTCTAAAGTCTAAACAACTCCTTCCCCACTTCAAGTTTAGACTGAAAATACACAACAAAGACCAGATTAATGAATTCATGCACCACAGATGACCCATACAGAAGAACCGAGGACACCAGGTACAATTTCCAGAAATTACTTGATGACAATCAACATCTACTGCATCTTTATTTGCTGCTAAGCAAAACCCATGCCAAAATCTGATCAACATATCCAATCGAGCAGCAAACCCTTTCGAATATGCTTCCATATGCCCCATGAATTTTTCTAAATGGAAGAGGAAACCAATCATGGGAATCAAAACCCTGAATAGCTGCTACAACCTTGCTCCATAAAATATCCTTTTCACTCAAAAACCTCCAATGCATGTTGCATACCAAAACATTGCGAAGGACATGAAGACCTTGACATCCACCCCATCCATCCCCATAGGCATTTTGCAATCACCCAGTTCCCCATGAGTCTTGAACGGAATGGAAATTATACCTACGTCATGGACTTTACTTTATTATTCACTGAATATTATTGTTTGAAATTCTCTTTCAGATTCGCTGAGACATGGGTGATTGTTTGTTATAGCTTAGAAAGATTTTTCTTTTTCAAATGGTTGTTGATTGAGGCTGTGCTTTTTTCTGACTGATCAAAGAATGGAGCAAAAATCAACTCCGATTTTCCTCAGTTCGCCTTCAATCCCATTGTATCCCACAAAAGCAAGCAAAACACATCTCAAATACAATGAATCACTTTCACTGGTTCACAAAAGATTATAATGACACCCAGAAAGATCATGTTACTCAAGGAAAAGAGCAACTTCTTAAATTTCCACTATGATAAATCCACCTGGACTGCCTGTCAAAGTTAGCACCTACTTTTCCTTTTAATGATCGCACGTAGCATCTACTAACTACTAAAAAGCCCCATCCCTCTACTCACAGTAGGCCTTTGCCAGCCACCAGAGCACATAAGAAAACCGAGGTATCAATTTTGTTCACATAAAGAAACAATTGTGCAATTAATGATGCACTCTTCGATATGACTTCTTTCAGATTTGGTAACTTCAGTTAATATTCTATTTAGTGAAGAATCATTGCTCAAAATTGAATTTTAGAGCTTCTGAGTTGTCACATTCCAAGTTATATGATGTAACTGTGTACTGCACCATTGTTATTATTTTTTCTTTTAGGCGTTGTGGACTTTTGGAATTGGTTGCCATTGCAACTGACCATATTATTACAGGTTCTACTTTCTTAATTACTGATTCAAATGCAATAAAACTTACAACGTCTACAACAGTAAAGAGAGAACAGAAAAAAATACAAAGAGGCAAGAGTTGTGAACCAATGACAGGAATGTAACACAGAATGGGGTGAAAGGGACAAAGAGACAAAAAAGCTAAACAAAATGCCAACGCTCATAAAATCCCAAAGACACATTTTGGACGAGAAGAATAGTGATGGGGAATGTACCTCAACTAAATATTTGTAATCATTGAACAAAGCAAAGGGCAGCCTAGCGCACAAGGCTTTCACATGGTGGGGTTTGGGAAGGGTTCAATATACATAGATTTACCCCTACATTGCGAAAAGGCTGGTTTCTTGGTCTAGACCACCAACCTTCAAGTTAAAAGAGAAATTTTCAATTGTGAAAGGTCACCATTACTTGAAATCCTCAAGAAAATTAAAAATGACAAAAAAAACTCCTCCACATATGAACTCATAGAACTTGCTTCTAAAGCCTCAAAATTTGTCTAGGAACATCCTCAGTTGCAAGGACAATTATTTTTAACTATCATAGATGAAAATATCGGCTAACATGTATCGTTCTCAGGGCCTCAATACTAATATTTTTCAATACAACGATAATATTATAATATGCTAGAATTGCATCACACAGTTTCTTAGTTGGGTGTATTCATCCAAATACAAGAAACAAATATGGAGAAACTTGAACATATATACAATCGAAGTGACCATAAGTTAAAACTTCTACCTAAGTCCAGATACAAATCCTCAAAAGTATAAGCAGTTCCATGCATGACAATCCTCAAATGCATTCACCCATTCTTCTCACACATCCCAAGTATTAACATCAAAGGTCACAGCATCAACTCAGCATAATTTTGAACATGTTGACATAGCCATAAACCATTTAAAGAAGAATTCTAAGCAATGCAACAAGATAAAAACTTTGATATGGTAATAAAGGCATAATGCCTACCAACATAAATATAACCATGTAGTGTATTATTAACATGCTCCAGAAAAAGTGGTATAGGTGGAGATCCTACAATTGACTGTAAACTCAGTCCACGCTTAGCATCATCATACGCTGCTGTCCGCAATTCTTCATAGCTAATATCACCAGCAATATCACAAGGGAAGCTGCAAGCAATGAAAATATAGTAAACTGAGTAGCATTGCCTTCACTGCTTATTCATTTCCACACTTTAAATGACAGGAAAGGAAATTTTAATACAAACCCAATCATGTAAGCATTGCTAGTTTTTCCCTCTTATACTTTTCTTCACCCTATTGGCAATTTTAGTTTTAAAAGGACCTACTGCAGCATCCTTGGATCAGCAGTCCATTATACCTATTATATATCCCCTCTATTAGTTAACACATGTAGTGTATGCATCCGTTCATATTTTTCATGGAAAATACCAAAACTATTCTAAACTAATCATATGTTTTCTAATTCTAGTCTCAGCTTTTATCGGCCCCGCCTCGCCCAATTCTAGTCTCAACTTCTATTTTAGTAAAATTCTATTCTATGCAAAAAATAAGCCAAATTGACCACATTCTCTGTCGTATGTTAATACATATCTAATTGAAAAAAAGATTTCAGTGTACGAAAATAAAATGAACTTAATTTCTTTTGCATAGAATTTACATTGTAGTTAATTAGAAGTTGGGAATGGAATTAGGAAAAAAACTTAAGTTCAGAATAGAATTGAAATTCAGTGAAAATGTGAGAATATTTTTTTTTAAATTTTCATTTTCTTCAAAGAAAAACATACAAATGCCATATAATTTCCCAAAAAAAAGGTAAATGGACATTTTCGGAAAAAACATACTATACTAAAATTATGGCCAATTCGAACTGCCAGGATGAAAAGAGCACGAAACCCACTTAATTAGCTGATCTACTCCTTGTTTCCTCTCATTCCTCAGATCACTTCTCCAACCGAACTCTTTTGTGATCAGATGATTCACTAGCAAGGTAAAGAAGACTGCCGAAAGACAATGATGGTGGTGGTTCCAGTAGAATGGTATACAAGATGCTCTCTCTTTTCCTTTCTACTCCGGTTACAGTTTTTTTTTTTTTTGACCTCTAATTTGAAAATAATGAATCAAGGCAGCTGAACTTGCCCAAGAATTCAGCAACACACACCAAAATACAAAATTTGAACCTGCCACACCCTTTTGTATCTGTTGTACCAAAGTTTGGGGAACGCAACAGATGAAAATAGATATAACTTTGTTGATTCGATGTTCCTTAAGCATATTGTTTAGTTAGTATGGAGGAAGACAATCTCTTCCTTTGAATCAATGCCAAGAAGGCGTGTTGGGTCTAACAACTATCCCGATCTTGCATATGAAAAGCGGATAGAGGATAAGTTGGTTTTCAATAAAACAAATTCTGAGTTTATCAGGTAGAGGCAATATCTCAAATACATGAATTAATGACGCATACCCAATACAAAAGTTTTCTCAAGTGGGTCATGGTTTGTTTACTCTAAGATGAAAAAAAGATGATGCTCAATTTATTACCTCTACATAAATTGAATTCTTTATGATTTTTACAACCATATTTGATGTTGAATATGTTGAAAAATAATATCTGTTGGGCCCCTCGCCAAGGCCCATGAACGTCTCAAGCCCAGCCCACGAAAAATAATATCTGTTGGGTCTCGTGCCAAGGCTCACAAACGTCTCAAGCCAGCCCAACTGCGCAGGGAGCCTACGTGGCACCCAGCTGGTGGAAGCCGATGAGCACCCTGCAGCGCATTAATAAGCTGTCGGAAAACAAACATAAGAGAGAAAAAGCCAGCCAATGAAGGAGCGGCCAACGCTGTGACGGTGGCTCAAGCGGCTGCCCACAAGCAGCCAGCCAATCCCAGTTCGAAAGGAGACCAAGCGTGGCCGGCAGCGCCCAGGAGCCTGCCTGCCACCGCAAAACGACAGCTGACATGACCGGCGGGCAACGAAAGCGACCAGCGGCCAAGGAACCCTAGCAACGGGCACTCTCGCGCACAGAGTCCACAGGGAAAGAGCCTATAAGAGCTCCCTTCTCCCCGCAAAGATAGGGGCTTTTTTCCTCCATCTTTCCAGAGAACAATGAAAGAAAGCGATCGAACTAAGTCAAGTCTCGAATCCAAAGGCCACATACGAGTCCTCCTCTCTCAACATCTTGATCCCCATGCCTACTCAGGCAACAAGAAGTTAGCCACCCGCTGCGGTGCGATTAGGAAGCCAGGCCTTCCATTACCTGCTCATTACATTTCCCACTCTGAAACATAAGCATCACTCACGCATCATCAGCACACATTTGCGCACCACCAAGCGCGTGCATCATTTCCATTTATTGCCGGAATTTGCAGACTTGAGCGTCAGAGTGACCGTGGTGGGAGAAATCCCGCCTGATCTCTGACCTCTCGTTTGTTAATTGTGTTGTGCAGGTCCAGATTAAGAGATACGGAGACTGGACCCTCATCCTAACGCTACCACGTAATTAGAAACCCGGAGGCCCCCTAATCCGTACAGCAACCGCGGACCCGGGACGCAACATTGGCGCCGTCTGTGGGAAGCTGACGAAAAGCCTAGTGTCACTTTCCTACCTTCCTTCTGAAGCAAAAAGAATGGTAAACGCCAGAGCACAAGCTAGTGCTCCCGCAGTGAACGTCGCCGCTCACTGCGAGGACCCCCCCACCTGGAGTCACGCAGACGTCCGTCCACTGATTGGCCGCGGACGTGCGCGACATAAAGCTGGTGCTCCACGCCCCGTGCGATCGAATGGGAACACCTTGGCCGGGGGCTGCCCCCAGCGTCTCAAGCGTCCTCCTCCTCCAAAAGGAGGAAACGCCGCGCGGCTGCCCTCAGGAGAGGATCCAACCAACCAGACGATGCTGCGGCCCGGGCAATCCCCAACACTAGTTTGAGGGAGCTGGTGGGACAATGATAGCCGCCGCTCCCCGGAGCACCGTAAGCAGCCGCGGCCTCCGCTCGGACCTAGGAAGGGCCATGAACGGACGTCTCTGACTCTCTTGAACGACACTCGTACCAACATCCTGATGCAGATCCAAGACGAAAAGTTCTTCAAGTAACCGAAAACGCCGAAAGGTCCCAACGGCAGCGATCAAACTAAATACTGCCAATACCACCGCTGCCTGGGACACTCGACTGAGAATTGCCGGACCCTGCAGCAGGAGATAGAGGACCTGGTCCGCCGCAGACACCTTAAGCGATACGTGAAGAGTTCGGGACAGGCCCCCGCAACCACAGAAGGCGAGGCCAGCAAGCCACCAAGAGGCCGCACGGCCGCCGGTGTGGTCAATATGATATCCGCCGCAGCCGCCGGAGACACCGAGGGAACGGACCCGGGGCCGACTTCCAGCAACAAGTGAGCCAGGATAGGCGATAGGAGTGATGTCATTTGCTTTAGTAGCGACGATATGACTCATGTAACCTTCCCCCGTACTGATCCCCTCATTGTATCCGCCCTCGTTTCAGATGGTACAGCTGACTACTAGCTGAAACAAGTTTTCATTGATAATGAAAGTTCGCAGAATTTACTATATCTTAGCGCTTTCTTTAAGCTTGGATTGAGGCGAAGCCAGATGAAGGCCGCCGGCGGACCCCTGTACGGCCTGAACAATGAATCGGTCCCCGTACAATGGATAGTCCGGCTAGAGGTCACTATGGGAACCCACCCGCGCGCGGTGACGCGGGACCTGGCATTCCTTGTCGGTGACTTCCCAGTCGTCT
>JAOVVI020016765.1:0-10800 GCA_028571085.2 Nepenthes alata | reverse complement strand
TGACCACTTTCCCCCAACCAATCGAGATGGCCGAGTGCTCCTGAACTCCGAGGAAGAAATACTTGTCCTTCTACCGTTTCGTGGAGTCAGGGTTTCCCCCGCTCAACAGGGCAAACTCCGGCCGAGGGGTCATGATAATCTAGTCAAGGTTATGCGTAAAACGAAACATAACATTGACGGCCGTAACATTCAAGAGCTTGCTGCGGCAGCGAAGAAAGACGTACAGAGAAACCAAATACCGTATTGCATTTGGTTGAGGTCTGGCGAGAGGGACTCCAAGGTCCATCATGATCTCGTGAAGCTCCGCCGGCACTGGGAACCGCAACCCACCTTTGAGGTAGACCTCATAAACGGTGATAAAGCCATCTCGAGGGCGCAGCGCCCTGCCGTGTGCCTCTGGAATCATCATAGCCATGAACTCAGGAATCTGGTATCGAGCTCGGATCTCCTCGAGCCTGTTGAGCATCATCGACGAGGCAATCTCTCTCACTCCTGGCGCCATAATTGAAGTCAAAGGAAGAAAGTTTTTCAGGAAGCAACTTGAAAAAGGGATCAGCAGAAGACGAAAGGCACGCAGAGAATGGAAAACTGAAGGCGCGCTGCCCTTATATACTCCTGGATTCCAACAACGCGCACTCATTGCCATCACCAACTGTCGCCAGGTCATTCGTCTCAAAAATAATGATGACCTTGCCTACCCAAGATGCCTGTCAACGCGTCACTTCAGCATTTAATGCTTGCAGAAACCCCCAAACGGTGGCGCTGTAGAAGCCGCGGACTCAGAAATGTTCTCGGATGCTCCCCCATCAGGCCTAACGACATGGCTCATCCTGAGGACATGCATGGCTAAAGAAGACCGAGGCAAGGACGCAGACAAGTCAGAACAAAAATAATTGGCCTCTCAGAAGGTACAGTGACTTCATGCCAAACGATCGAAATACTCGATCCCTTTGGCATGGTGGGCTATGATGGGCCCCATTATAACGGCCCACAAAGCGCGGCCCAAACAAAAGGCCCAAGACCAGAAAGCCCAAAGATTGCGTCTACGGACCAAGAGGGCCACACGGCCGAAAAGGACCAAACACATAGGAAGGCGTCCGAGAGGCCAAGACCACAACAACAAAAGACTCTCTGAGAAAGCTCGAGGACATCAAAACCTCTCGTACTAATCAACATCTAAGTACGAGGACCAGAAATAGTCAACGAGCGCCCAATATTCAAGACCGAGAGCCAGCTCATCCAGCGAGTCCGCGAACTCGCTGGATGACGAGGTGCAATGCAAAATGACGACGACAATCTCACTCGCGGCCGAGAGCGTCAACTCAGTAAATCTCGCCGATTCCCAAGAAACCTGCAATTGCAGACTGGCGTCACCTCTGCAGGGTACGCCTGGTCAGATCACGGTTGGCACCTAGGCTCTGCGCCGCCTAGCATGGTCAGAGCCTGCCAGTCGCCAGCTTTTACTCCCACCAATGGGCGGCCGAGGACTGGCCACCGTCCGATGGCTGCCACGTGTCACCATCTCAACAGGTCCATCCCGCCTATAAATACCTCGCGAAACTTCACTTGTAAGGGGTAGAAAAAAAAAAGAAACAAGAAAAAAGAGACTCCTCTAGAAAGAAACGGTCACTAAGACCACGAAAAGAAAAGGAGAGAGCCTTTGGCCAAAGAGTGAAAAAATACTCGGCAAGATTGTACATTGTAAAGACTTCCATCTCGACAGCGAAGCGTTTCTAAAGGCCCAGAGTCTCGTGATTTTACTTCCTTTTTTTACGAGGAAGTTTTCCACGTAAAAATCTACTTTCTCCTTCTCCTCCTAACAACCTCACACATATGTGTTGCATTGGGCCCCCGAGACCCAGGACGCAACAATATATATATATAATCTTAGGTTTCTAATGTCTTAGGAATATATACCTGTATAAATATTTTATTATAATATTATGTATACAAAAATAGTTATTGAAAATAATTAAAATAAAAATGACCCTGAGTCAAGCCGACTAATTTGAAATAATGAACAAGTAAAGACACAAGTTCCAGCACGAGCAATTGACCCAGATCAACTTAAATTAGCAAGCATAGTTTCTTCATTTGGCTGTTATAGGCCTGATTTTAATCATATTTAGTTAATAGATAAATTTTAACTATATTTTTAATTTTTAACTCTTTCTTTAAAATTTTATTAAGAAATGTATCCCTAATTATGTTTCAATTTCCTCAAGTATAAATATAAAATTAAAATTTTAATCTATAACAAATACAGTACAATAGAATTGAAATTAAATATAGATATGAAGGTCGATTCTTACAAACATACCGGGGCCTACTTGCTTATAATTTTTCAATAGCCCTCTTGCTTATAATTAATTGAGTCTTTTTGGTATTTTTTATTATTCCCGGTATAAGGTATTGGCTAAAAAA
The DNA here is from genome assembly GCA_028571085.2 of Nepenthes alata. Classification (NCBI taxonomy): domain Eukaryota; kingdom Viridiplantae; phylum Streptophyta; class Magnoliopsida; order Caryophyllales; family Nepenthaceae; genus Nepenthes; species Nepenthes alata. The sequence goes on along the minus strand of JAOVVI020016765.1, from coordinate 8,376 downwards.
TTGCCTTTCTATCTTTTTACAAAATTTTTGTAAATTTTATTTTTTTTAAAATAATAATAATAAAGAAATAAAAATGGATTTTAATTTGTCTTGAAAAACAACAATATTTATTTTCATGCCAGCTAACAATTTTGGCTGTTACCTACCATGCAAGACTTGACCCACAAGGGATCAGTCCTTAAGGTATGGGAGGGGATAAGTGGTCAATCCTTCGTCAACTTAACCCATTTGAAGGGGATAAATGGTCACCACAAATGCATATCGTAACAACCACGGCTGCCAAGCTGTTCTTCTCTAACAACATCTCTATATAAACCTAATCTTATGCAAAGCCTAATTCCCAAGAGGGAGATTAAAAAAACCAAATGGCTTTTTCCAACTCTAATTTACCATATTATTGTGTTATTATGGCCGTCGCCATTAGTATCATCCAACCACTGCATGCTCAGAACGACCAACAAGACTTCCTCGATGCCCACAACGCTGCTCGAGCACAGGTTGGAGTGGAAAATCTGACATGGGACGACACTGTTGCAGCTTATGCTTTGAATTATGCTAATCAAAGAAGTGGGGATTGTAACCTCACTCATTCTGGTGGACCCTATGGTGAGAACTTGGCATGGGGATCACCCGACTTATCAGCTACCGGGGCAGTTGACTTGTGGGTCAACGAGAAGCCTTATTATGACAATGCAACTAATTCATGCACAGATGATAATGTATGTCTTCACTACACTCAAGTTGTTTGGCGGGACTCAACTCACCTAGGTTGCGCTAGGGTTTCTTGTGCTAACAACAACGGTGTGTATGTCATCTGCAACTATGATCCAGCAGGGAATATTGTCGGACAACGTCCGTATGTCAGAAATCTAGATTCAGAATATTTTAGATTTATGCTGATTATCGGAAACAAATTCATACTGAAACCTACTTGTAAGTAAAAATCATTTTGTTTGAACGTGACCATTATTTTTTATTTTTCTAATATTTTTATTTATATATTCATATTCTGACAAAAATACTAAAAACATAAAATTATTTTAAAAATATAATACTATAGGTTAAACATTCTAAAATAATTTAAAAGAAGTATTTTTATAAGAAAATTTAAATAGTTTATTGACATAATTTTTTAAAATTTGTTATTTACCTAAACTAAAAATTTATACTTACAGAAATTTTTATTTTGGACCAAGCCCAACAAAATCAAACATTTTTATCTGCAACTGGCTCTAAAAATAATCAATCTTTATTTTTTAAATATATGCATCCATAATATACATATACCTTAACTATACTTCATGAAAATTATCATCCTGTCTATAAAATTAATCATACTAAATATAATCGTCACGTTTAAAGTTTGATTCAAATATATTTAAATAGGTCTGATGTTACAGTGCACAAAATCAAAATAATTTGCATTTGAAAAATCTTATCAGATATCTCATAAAAAGGATTTGAACTAATCATTCTCCGACACCGTTAAGGATCATAACTCTTATTTTGACCATACCGAGTTAACCAATTCTCGATATTCCCTAATTTTGACCTATGTTTATTTTTTGGTCCATGCTAAGATGGATTTCGGCTTGTGACTTATTGGTATGATTTATGTTTTTTGTATGTGCTTTATTAGTAACTATGGTTTACAGTATTTATTAAAAAAATTTAAAAATTTTTTTACAAATTTACCAAATATTCTCAAAAAGAGTTTATGAATAATTTTGTTACAAATCACAATTGCTAAAATTCAATTTCTCTTTCTCAATGTTATAGTCGGATATATGAAATATCTCACTTTACGTAACACACATTTTAGTTACCATTGAATCAATAAAGTTTATAATCCTATATTAATAAATTAGATGTATTAATTAATTATTAATTAGTAGAGAAATTACATTGTTATAATAGACTTTTCTTGCTTCCATATATCCTAGTGTGCAATGCTTTTCAATTCTTTTGAGATAGTCAACTTAACGAGGGAGATTAAAAAAACCAAATGGCTTTTTCCAACTCTAATCTACCAAATTATTGTGCTATTATGCTCATAGCCATTAGTATCATCCAACCACTACATCCTCAGAACGACCCACAAGACTTCCTCGATGCCCACAACACTGCTCGAGCGCAGGTTGGAGTGAAAAATCTGACATGGGACGACACTGTTGCGGCTTATACTCTGAATTATGCTAATCAAAGAAGTGACGATTGTAACTTCACTCATTCTGGTGGACCCTATGGAGAGAACTTGGCATGGGGATCACCCGACTTATCAGCTACCGGGGCAGTTGACTTGTGGGTCAATGAGAAGCCTTATTACGACCATGGATCTAATTCATGCATAGATGGTCAGGAATGTCTTGACTATACGCAAGTTGTTTGGCGAGACTCAACTCACCTTGGTTGCGTTAGGGTTTCTTGTGCTAACAACAACGGTGTGTTTGTCATCTGCAACTATGATCCAGCAGGAAATATTGTCGGACACCGTCCGTACTAACTTAACTTATGTAATATGAGAAATAAATTTAGGACTTGTTATGTGGCCTGATAAATATGATAAATAAGCATCAGTATTGATGTTGCCGTGAGATTAAAAAACAGTTCGTTTAGTTGGTCAAATGCTGCTGTGAGTGTGAGATGGCTGGTTTAGAATTTTATTTTAGTCGGATCAATATTTTCTTTTACAATTTTTAAATATGTTATTATTTTTATTAAGAATTGAAAAAATAATTAACCAATTTTATTAAAATAAAGGTATTACAATGACTAATAAATAAATTCAATAAGGTCAATAAAAAATTTTAGTTTAATTATCGATATTATATTATTACATTTTTTATTTATGCAAAAATAATTGAGTGGGTTTATTCGGTCCGACAATATATATAATGTACATATGTGACTAGTGCCCTTAGAATTCAGAGCCGATTAAAATGAGGTTACTGGGCCTAAAATTATATTCATACTTGTTCGTAATCAAAATCGGTTTAGTTAGAACTTGTCTATTTAAGTTTTTTATTTTATTTTTAATATTTTTATTTATAAATTTATAATCACTAAATTTAACCGGAATAGATTTGGACCTAAAATCGGTTTGATTTTGACTTGTCAAAGACTTTTTATAATTGCTCAATCGGATTGGTCAAAATTCATCCCGGCGGTTACTAGGCTAGAAATTATATTTAAACCCATTTATATTTAAAACTGGTTAGGTTTAGGCTTGTCCATTAAATTTGTTATTTTTTGTAATATTTTTATTAAAAAATTATAATTGCTAAGTCGAACTGATATAGATTCAATCCAATCTGAGCTCATAATGGTTTAGATTTGTGCTGATTATCCGGCCAAAATTCATATTGAAATTTGTTTGTAATTAAAAATGACTTGGTTTGAACTTGACCATTATTTTTAAATTTTTTAAAAATTTTATTTATATATTAATATTCTCATAAAAATACTAAAAACATAAAATTATTTTAAAAATATAATACCATAGGTTAAATATTCTAAAATAATTTAAAAGAAGTATTTTTATAAGAAAATTTAAATAATTTATTGACATAATTTTTTAAAATTCAGTATTTATCTAAACTAAAAAATTATACTTAAATTTTTTATTTTGGGCCAAGTCCAACAAAATCAATCATTTTCATTTTTAACTGGCTCTAAAAATAATCAATCTTTATTTTTTAAATATATACATCTACAATACACATATGCCTTAACTATACTTTATAAAAATTCTCATATTGTCTATAAAATCAATTATCCTATATATAATCATCATATTTAAAGTTAGATTCAAATATATTTAAATATGTCTGATGTTACAGTACATAAAATCAAAATAAATTGAATTTGAAAAATCTTATCTGATTTCTCACAAAATGGATTCGGACAAATTATCTGACAATTTAAGTATCAAGGCTTTTATTTTGGATATACTGAGTTAAACAATTCTTGATATGCCCTCTACACATGTTTTAGAATTGAGATAAGAAAAAAATATTTATAGTTCAAGAGGGGTAAAGTGGACCATGCCACCTATGTTTTATTTTTGGTCCATAGGTCACTCGTGACTTATCAGTACAGTCGATATTTTTCATATGTTCTTTATTAGTAACTATGGTTTATAATGTTTATTTAAAAAAATTTTAAATAATTTTACAAATTTATCAGATACCCACAAAAAAAAGTATGAATAATTTTGTCACAAATCACAATTGCTAAAATTTTATTTCTTTTTCTCAATTTTATAATCTTGTTATTGACATATTTTAGTTACCATTGAATCGATAAAGTTTATAAGTTGATATTAATAAGTTAGATGTATTAATTAATAATTAATTAGTAGAGAAATTACATTATGCAATAGATTTTTCTGTTCACAACACATCTTTTAATAAAATGGATGGAGATTATAATAGTTTAATTCTTCCTTTCTTTTTTAGGGAAGAAAATTTATTTATAATAAGAGGTACCGTTTGATTAGTTGATACCTGAAATCAATACATGGGTATGATATCGCTTCGGTTTAGTAGTGATAAATGTTACTTGTATGTGTAACGGTCACATATATTCAATGGTAAGGCCACCTTGCTATCAGGTATTGGATTGACTCAGCCGTTCTCTATAATCGACCATTAAATACTTCATTATGATCTTTAATAACTAACTATCCAGGTCGTACCATTTAATTCATGCGTTTATGGGTTATCTGCCTGATAGGTTCTATGGCATCCTCTGTAGGGCCGTCAGCATCTGGACATCTTATCTCCTTGTGTATTGGGCCGGCTTACCCCAGGCTCTATCCATAAATATAAATTTGATTTTGCTGAAAAAGTCTAAGTGTTCTGTAACTTCATTGCCTCCACATCCACGGCTTCTACTCTTGAAATTGCCCCCGTTATTAGAGAGTCTGATGTTAAGGAATTGTGCGTCCAATATAATATTCTAAAGGAGATTATTTTTTGGGTTTCAGTTAAGGAGGACAAAGCGTGCTTGCCATCAGAGGGATTCATTACGGTCTATGAAGCCCACTTGAGGGGCGGCTTATGCATCCCAGTCCCCTGCGAGTTGCTTGAGATCTTCTCAGCTCTGCAGGTTCCATTCACACAGTATCATGTGAACGCCATGAGGTACTTGTGCACCTTCTGCATATTTCTCCGCCAGCGTGCGAAGCAGTTGACGGCAGCAATGGTGAGGGTGCTGTTCAAGTTTAACCATGGAGTAGAGTGGATCTCTTTTTCTCCACGGGACGGTCTCCGGAATAGTGCTACCATCTATGATTCGCTAAAGAATTGAAAGGACCGGTTCTTCTTTGTCTACGTGGACGGGCCCTGGCCGGTGGCCAGGGAATGGGGCAAGGTACCCGAGGTTTATACTGGGACCCCTTCTGAGAGGGAGACAGAGTCCATGAAGTGGTTATTTGAGTTGGTGAGGGACCACATTGTAGATTTTCGGAGAGATCACTTAGTCTCTTATGCTGAGGCCAAGAAGGCCAAATGGCGCCCTCCATCACTGGAGTAGAAGATGACGAAGGCCTCCAAGAATAGGAAAATTGGGGTTCTCACAATCAGGGAGCCAACCGACGAAGGTTCTCCCATTAGTCTAACAACGACGGTGCCCACAGTAGGGCCTTCTTCGTCTTCCTCCACCGATCCTGGGAGTGTGTTAATTAGTCAGCTTGTCAGAGTGGGTGACAGCTCTGGCGTATGTTTTGAAGGTTCTGCTATTGAGGTTTTTAGGGAGAGACGGTACCCCGCCACCAGCTGCGTCGTTCTTGCCCTCCTGCAGTCGAAGCACTTGATGCGGTTGGAGCCTTCCTCGGAACTCATTATTGATCTTGTCGTTGATCCACTGGAGGAGATACCTGTCGAGGAACCCAGGGAGGCTCCTGCTGAGCCTCCAGTTGGGCTAGCCATTGCGCCATCTGATGAGCCAGCTCCTATGGAGACTCAGGAGGAGCCAGGAGCGCCAACTGCCGGGGAACCTCACCCGATGATTGGGGGTTAGAGTGGAGATCATGGAGGAGGCCGTCACTGGGGAGCTTGCATAGGCCGTGGAAAGGCCAAATGAGCCCGTTGTTGGAGAGCCAATCGGGACGGACGATCTGATTGCGGGATTGCCGGAGGAGTCGGTGGCGGTGGCCACTGCTAGGCCTGCTCAAGGGGCTCCATTTCTGGTCCTCCGCCGTCCGAGCCAAGATCTCTTGTCAGGCCAGTGCTTCCAGCACGTAGGATTTGGCAGGTGAATTTTTGCAACCTGCCATTTCCTTTTAGTTTCATTGCTACTAACGCTACTTGTTTTTGTTGAAGAAAAAAGTTTTCGGCACTGTTGTCAATGAGATTGGCCAGCGAGACCATGCGATCTTTGGCAGGAATGATTGATTGCTTGGCTCGACGAGGAGTTAGAGACGCTGAGGGAGGAGCACAGGGAGGACGCAGTTGATTTAGGGTCCGTGTTGGCTAATTTGAAGGCAAAGAACACCCGGTTAAGAGAGGAGAATGCTAGTCTTAGAGAGGCCGTTGTGTCGCGTCTCGTGAAAGAGAACAATAAGCTGAAAGATGAAAATGCCCCCCTCAAGGATGAGACTGATCGGACCACGAGGCGCGTTGAGTAGCTTGCGGGGCAAATATCCACATTAGAGAATGAGCTGACCACCCGCATTCGCCCTCACGAAGTTGATGACATGCTGCTGGCACGGTTATGGGAGGGGTTCAACATTAGTCGGCGTGTTTCCTGACTAATTGATCCCAACTTTCAAATCGAATTTCTTAATCCAGAGAACCGCTCTACTCAGCATTATGAGAGCCTCGTGGGGGAACCCGAGGTCAGCTACGGATCATCAGCTCATTCTTCCGTGCGCTCCGCTCTTCCTTAGCTTTTGTAACTGATGCATTTTTTGAATAAATGTAATCCATAAAATGGCAGTTTTATTGATCTTATGTGTCTTTTGCCATTTGTTGTTATATTCGTTGCTAAGTTTCCCAGCCAACTCTGTGTGAACAGGTTGGCCGTCCACCTTACTTATGACACTGTTGGCATTTTTCAAAAGACTTGAGTAGATATTGGGGTTAACCTGGATGTCGCACCAAGTCTGATCTACTCTCACGTGAGAGCAAAGGTTTGGCGGTGCTACCCTAGTGCATACTTGGGCGGCCAATATTTTGGGCGAACTAGGCTTCTTTTGTCGACCGTCATTTACTGATCACGCTATTTCCTTGTGTAGGAGGTTATCGCAAGTGCTGTTTAAGCCCCCTAAGATTTTGACCACAAACGGGCCACTCGAATGACCAAATTTTAATTCAACTATAAGTAGGTCGCCTGGATGACCAGGGTTTAAGTACAACCACTTGTATAAGTGCTTCCCACAGATGGCGTCAATGATGCGTACTTGGATTCGACTTTGAATAGATTTGAATTTGTTTGGATTGTTTAAACCGGTTCCGTTTACTGAGTCCGAATCCTGAACACAACTAAAATGAACAAGAGGTTAGTGTATCGACGGGAGGTTATCCCACAGAAAACACTCCGACGCTCAAGTCAGAAAAACCTTATAATCAGAAAGGTAAACTAGAAAGCGAGAGAAAGTGCGAGAGTTGATCGGTCGGGAGTGCTGGCTTGATGTGGGCAGGAGCGATCTCTCCCTACTCACAGAGAGCGTGAGGAAGCGATGTTCTAAAAGCGTGGAAGCCTCCGATAATGACTCTCGAAAAGTAAATTAGGTCTCTAGGAAGTTGGAGGCCTCTAGTGGGAGTTAGAGGACGAACGCCTGGAAGAGTGGAAGAGACGATGATGGGCCTCTATCCAGTACTCTGTAAGCGTTCGTGGAATGCCTTTCTCCGTAAAGGCTTGCGTATGTAAGCTTGTCAACGTAAGAGTTTGTCTCTTAGTGAGAACGTGGCGATCATAACCTGTGTACGTAAGAGTTTGTATCTCCCCTGAATGAGAATTCTAGGGTTTACATAAAGGTTGGCAGGGTGATCTTTCTTGGTTGGAAAGTGTAATCCCCTGCGTTATTCTGGTCGGCCTCCCTTTCTCAGACTTCCCCAGTTACCAAACTGGCTGAGATAGCTTCCTTTCACGGCGGTCAGCGGCTTTTCAAATTGCTCACCTTCCTTCTATGTATTTTACCGTTGGAGAGCCCCAATTGGAAGAGGAATTGAAAATTTGGCGCCTTCCTTGCGGGAAGGGCGCTAATTTTGTCAATGTTAATTTTAGGTGCCGACTGAGGTCGTGGAAGATACTGAAAAAGCCATTGCTGGCCGTCTGATGGATAATGGGCTCAAGTGGATCAGCCCAGTAAAAAGCCGTTGTCGGGCCTGCCACTACTGTCCATCCGATTCTCGCTCGAGTTGGCCGTCTGTA
>JAOVVI020016764.1:0-10800 GCA_028571085.2 Nepenthes alata | reverse complement strand
ATAGAAATTTAAGATCCAAAATCTAATGGTAATCTCATACTCAAACTAAATATTGAAATTCAAAATAAATATCTAAATCAGAAAATAGTTCTCATAGAGACGTGTATATATATATATAAATAGAAGTGATCCAGACCAATTTAAATATACCGATGTCCTATCCAAGTATAAATCTAAATCTAAGGCAAGATCAGCTCATAATTTAGGGCATATTTCGATAACTGGATGATCTAATACCGTGCATATAAGCTGAAGCAGTATCGCAGCAGATAGTCCAAAGGTCCAAATAAAAATATCTAGTTAAAATTATTTGTACAAGATATATCAAGACCCATCTGTAGATAATATCAGTGAATCTCAAATCCAAATCAAAATCTAATATAAATTATGTAGAAATATAAATCATGCATCAAATTTGAATTTTTATTATTTAAAGACTAGTTTGAGGAAGGGTTACACATATACCCATAACCTGAGGCCATATCAAATGCAAATTAGGTTAATATCCTTGGCCACCCATACTCTGTCGCTCATGAGTAAGGTTGCTTACTATGTTTTATCACTTTAAATTTTAGATGTAACCTTTAAACTTGTTATATATATTGGGATATCCGAATATATTATAAGGTCAGATCAAAATATCTAAATGAAAATGGTTACTAATGCAAACCTTTTCTGTCAAAAAAAAAGGGATATCTAATTAATAAATCTTTTTGTCAGGAGTTGATCAGAATATCCAATAATAAGTCTAAATGTAGCAACCATAACTCGGCACATACATGTAAAAATACACGACCTATAAAAGTTTTATGTATATTTTCGTATACACATATTGATATAAATATATATAATATTTGATAAAATTTTTAAGGTTTTAAAAAAATAATAAACACTCTAAAATTATAAATCCCATACCAGAAACCCCCAAATTAGCCAATGAGCCATACATGCATGTTTAGAATTCTGGATCGGGCATATAAAAATATATACATGTTAGTAAAAATTTTAAATAGTATATAAAATATCTCAGATATTAAATCAGACTAAAAATAAGGGTTGCAGATATTTGTCTCTACCTTATAATTCGTAGAAGTGAAGACAAGATGCTCCTAAGTACCCAAATCGGATATTTCTCTCTCCTATCAGTGCGCCTTTCTCTCTCTACCCGTGTAGTCTCTCTCTCCTGAGTGAGCTCTCTGCTGCACGCCACCGCCACTACTCCTACGGTTGTCACCGAGCACAAGCACACAATTTCCGTTGCGTGCCGCCACCACTGTCGCCGCAAATGCCTTCCACGGCCATCTTTGACCTCCTTGATAGTCTCTCCTCACCAAGTGCAGCTACCATACCTCGAACGGCTACTGCCAACCACATGCGAGCGAAACTCCTCGCCGATGCTGTCTTCGCCAATCCAACTCTTCTTCTTTCCGCCGCTGCACGCTTCGAACCACTGCTGCCAAAACCCTCCTTTTTCTATCTCTCCTCTCTCTCTTTCCGTTTACCTCTTCTTCTTTTTTTTCCTCGATCCCCCTTTTATGATTATTATTATTTTTTTTTATTTTTTTTCTTTTCTTTTATCTCATAATCCAAATCAATAGTTGGGCGACAGTTTGAACACACCTCGGGTGCCAGTCCAATTGATCCAAATATCTTTTAAAATTTTATAATATTTAATTAATTTTTATCACGTCTAAATTATTTAAAATTATAATTAATATTAAAATAATCTAAATAAGAATTTGGGATATTACATTCTCTCCCTCCTTTTAAAAATTTTATCCTCAAAATTTATACTCCTCGATTTTTTCCTCAATTATCAAACAATGAGAATATTCTTCCGAACGTTATCTTCAATCTTTTCAGTAGATTTCATCGATTAAATAATTTCTCTAAATCTGATCCTTAATATCTGAGCTTTTCTTTCCCAAACTCCGACCTTAGGCAAATGCAAAGGATCATTTGCATAAAACATATCGTATTCATCCATCAAATTCAAAAGTAAGGCCAATCTATGAGTCGTCTCTTCAATCTACTGAAAAACTTTGAATGTCCTAGTGAATCTCCATTTTAATTTACCCTTCGACTCCAAAATTGAAAATTCTTCTATGCAAGATACTTCCAGATATATCTGACCACTCATTTTGAACCTCCAATCAATTTGCAAATTTAATCTCCTATTTCAAGCCTCAAATCAAATTTTATAATTGATTGTCACGTGCCCATATGCTTTCGTTGTACCACTCTGATTCACCATCTACTTCAGGTCATCATTAAAAGCCTTGAATTTAGAATACCTTACTATCTTCTCATCTTGATAATATACCGACAACCAATCACGAGAATAGTGTCCTGATTGATAAGTAATGAGCCCATTTTATCAGTTTATCCATCATTATCCAAATTGCCACCAATTTCCTCACTGTCAAAGGAAGACCAGAAATAAAATCTCGAAGGTTTCTTCTTTAGCTCGACTTTCTCCTTAAGGCATGAGATACACCTTGTTACATAAGTTGCGATCTCGCGTTTCATATTCTACCTACCTGCCTTGACTCGTGATCAAATTGTCATCAAACTCTCTCTCCACTCTACTATGTGGAGAGTCTTTGACGTTCCCTTTAAACTTAGATAAATTCAACTCAACTATAGCTGCTGATGACCTCACTTGCTCTCAAACATTCATCCAGTCAGTCGATACACAAATGAGAGAATTTTTGAAAACATGCCTCCTCTTGAATGTAAAATGGAAAAAGCACTTGTGCAGAATGTTCGAGATTACCTGCTCAATTACTTCCAGCTTCATAACGGTACGTCCAAAAAGGAGTTTCATCTCTAATCTTTACAAGAGCTTTTCCCATAGATAGGAGTTTTATTTGAAATCCAATCTTAGTAGCAAAAAGATGAAATCCTTTTGGCCCGTTCTTCGCACTAGCATCCTTGCCATAGCACTTTCATGCAAAATCCTCTAGACTATGCCACATCTCAAACTTTCCTTTAGATAATGCTCTCAACCATGCTGAATCCATACATTTTCAGATCTTTCTTAGGAGTATCACTAAATACTTCCAATCTTTATGATATATGAGGAATCAACAAAATTGATGCTGATGATAATCTATTCTTTAATCTCAGTCAGTCTTTTTTAATTTGTCACTGTCTCCATTTTTTTGGATTCTCAAATGTTACCTTCAAAAATATATGATCTAAAATAATGTCTTCTCCAACCATAATCTACACCCCTTTCAATTTTGATAAATGATTGCCTCTTTCCTCAAAATCTACAGTAGTCTTCACAATCAGACCTTACACTCCTCAAAATTCTTCAAATAAATTAAAATATTATTGCTGAAACCATTACAATTGACCCAAATACAGTAAAAAATCCTATCGATAATATTCATAAAAGATGCTAAAATACTCTATAATCGATAAGCACCATCAAGGTTTTGTAATGGCCACACTTTGACTTGTGAGCTATCCTATACAAATCCTCCCACTTAATCCTCAACCAATAATACCCCAAACACAGCTCAATCTTAAAGAAAATCTAAATTTTTTAGAATGGATCAAATAAATCCTCAATCTTTGGGAGATGATACATATTTGATTCTCACATAATCCACACATTAACACATTGATCCATCTTTCAACTCTTGGAAGCTCTCCTCATTATCAAAATTTTGCAGGAACAACGATCGTTTCTGTGTCTATCAAGTTCAAGTTATTTCTAAAGATTCTTGACAAATTGCCCATCATCTGACTAGACTCGAGGAACATCATACCTCTATGACATTAGTCGGTTTCTCTCTATTTTCCATCGCTTCAACCTCCTTCAGAACCACAATAAGCCGCCAAAAGAACAATATGCCCAGTCCTTGCATATTCTCATCAGTCCATCTTTCTTTACCAAAAGTATTTGAATATTCTATGATGATACTCAGTTGAAACTATTTTCTAACAAACCACAATAGTTGCTTCCTTTCCTTTAATTTAGATGAGGCCCTTCTATGTAGAGTCTTCAAATACCAATGCTGATATCGACACAACCTCAATAGCAACTTAAACCCCTGGTCAGAAGGTTATCTCGGCCAATCCTCTTCCAGGATTGAGGAACCGACCCTAGAATCATGAGCTGTAGTTGCAAAAACTTTGCTTGGAATAATCTGACTCCAATACGAACATTCGGAATCCGAATGCTTGGGATTCAGGTAATTCTCTGACAAATGGCCTATCTAGCTGTAATTAAAGTAGACTCTATTCTGACGAAAGCAAACTTGTCCCATGTGCTTCTTCCAAAAAATCTTGCAGGTAGGCTTCGTGTATTAGAATTTCAGGGAAGAAGACTTTACTTCATCTGATTTTTCTTTATCTTATCATTTGGAGGATGAATGATTCCATCTTACGAGTTTTGGCTTCAATGCTTTAATTTTTTCTGGAAAGAATTCTCCCGCAATTACTCCTACTCGATCAACAAAGCCTGGTCTAGCTCATCGCCATAGGTCTAAAGTAAAAACAGTAACGACTACTTCTAAATTGAATCTTGAAGTTCTTCACTACCGTCCTACTTTAATAAATCTTTCATATTCTTTAATCTCTTCCTGAATGTTGCCTTAGGAGGCTGAACCTCATGCTCTTCATCCATGGATTCTTCAACGATCAAGCAATTGCAGGGACCATCATACATTCGATCACAGTGATGAGTGAAAATGGACAATCCATGAGTCTTCTTCTCGCTCCACCCGTAACTTCAAACCTCTACACGATCAGTATCGTCGTTGCTAGCAAAATCAAACCTACACTCCATTGTATTTTCTTATGGTAGATGTTGTTCACCATTGACTCCATAGCTTTTACTTAAAAGAAGGCAAAACAAATCGTAGCACCCACAGTCCAAGCGACGACCACCTTCCATCCTTGCTCCCTTGTGAAGAAAAATAAATTGACTTAGTATGAGCTTTTTTATCTTTATCTGTGACTTTCAACCTTGACGAGTTTTCATTCCCTCACTCGGACACAATGCTTACTTTTCATTTTGTGCATGTCATCCTTGTGTAAGGGCCATGCTAATCTTTTCTGTATTGTTTTAAATTTATCAGATGTCTCCGAAGAGACATTCCAAGCAATATCCTGATTTTCTTGGTACAAGATAAGGCACTGGAAGTCCTAACATCGGCTCACTCGCAACTACTCGGCCATTATGTATCATATATTGACCCACTCAGGGTTTTGGACTACCATGGTCCCGCATAAATACTCTCATTCTTTCCTTTTATCACCTCTACTCCACCGCCTACCTCGTTGTCAGTCAAAATATTTTTCTACCCCATAAGATTTCAAACAAACCCACTTTGTTGCCAACCTCTTTGTTGACAAAAACCTTCTTTTATCCCGCAAAATTTCAAACTGGTACCACCCAAGGCCGCTACTTCTTTTCCCAAAGTACAAAACCTAACAAAACCGTCACATATTTGCAGAAACCAAACAAAATCCTCCTTCTACCGCTATATCAATCCACTCATTATGTTGCTCGTGCGACTCATCATGATTAGATATTCATCTGTCCTATCTAAACCAAAACCTATACAACTCGACTTTTTAATTTAAGTCCAAGCCTTCACAGCTTAATTTTTCGACTATCTCTTAAAGATAGTACTTATTATGCCTAAATATTTAATCAATTATTTACCAAAAATAATTCAAAATACCTCTCCTTATAATTTTTCTCTGATATGATTTATGTCACAAATTTGATTCAAGTATATCGATTTAAATAATTAGTTATACTTTTTAAAATTTAAAATTCTAAATAAATTTAATCAATAATATAAGTCTCAAAATATAGGCTTCACAAACCAAATATACAGGATTTGATAAATTAAAAACTCATACAAAATATCATTGGATAACCTTCTCGACAATAAGAATATGACCTACTCTATGATCATTATAAGGGAGGTGACTATTCAACCATAATCATGAATCAATATATAATATAATATTTTAACTACTCTCAAGATATAACCATGAGCTTATACTCGACTAATCCCAAAATCCAATCATAATAAATACTAATTTAAACCAAAATAAAATTAAAACTCATCAAATCAAATAAATAATTAACAGATCAGGTCCTTACTCCTATAATATATTAGAACCTTCTACTCTTAATTGACAAAATATGAAATATGAATTTAAAATCTAATAAGTATCATATTTAAATAAAATAAGTCCAATAAATTAGAGGGATAGTCAGATAGATAAATATCCAATCAAATAATAGAATAAATTTAAATTGTCAATATAATAAACCCATTAAAAATTTAAGATCTAAAATTCAATGGTAGTATTGTACTCGAACTAAAAATCCAAATGTAAAATAAATATCAAAATCAAAAAATTATCTTAATTGAGACATATATATAATAAATATAAACAAATGTGATTCAAATCGATTCTAATAAGTCAATGTTTAATCCAAGTCCAAATCTAAGTCCAAGTCCAAATCTAAGGCTCAATCAACTCATGATCTGTGGTAGAATTCGATAGTCGAATGATTGAATAGCGTACACAGAAGTCGGAACAGCATCCCAACAGATAGTCTAAAAGTTCAGATCAAAATATATTGTTAAAATTATTTATAATAGATATACCAAGGCCCACCTGCGAACAAATCGATAAATTTTAAATTCAAGTGTAAATCAAAATCCAATACAAATCTATATAGAAATTCAGATCATGCACCAAATTTGTATTTTAATTATTTAAAAACAACATGAGAAAAGGTTATACATACTCCCGGTAACCTTAGGCCATATCAAATACAATAAATTATAGCCGGCCTGAGGTATTTGAACCCACGAGGGTTTCATCTCGGTCAGATTTTAGCCTCCACGCATAGGAAGAGAGAGCGAGACAGAAGAGAAAGATGGTAGAATCCAAGGTCCTGGGGTCCAATTTTGAGCTAGAGCCAGTTAGAGAAGTGATAGATTGGGTCAAATTAAGTGCACTCATACTCTCCTCTTTCATTTTTTACACTTTTATTCTATTTTCTTTGACTATCCTCGTTTTGATACCCAAATAAATTTATATTTTGTATTGCACATAACATAAACGTGATAATACATCGATTTTATGTCCGAATATCGAGTTTTGATTGGTATTTTGCAACACGAAATGTGGTCTTGTTCATCGGTGCCCAGGCCCTTTGTACCCATGAATTTTTGGGGCTTTTGTATAATTTGGGATTATAATATCATTACGCATGTCTTATATATGTTAATTTATCGATTATTTGATGGTTTTATGTGAAAATACACTCGCCGGAACCCTAAGATGCACCCAATCCCATCTCACCATTTATTTCAGCTTTAATACATGAATTGGCTATCGGTAATTAGTACCCATTACTTGATTATGTAAATATGTGAATTTCGTACCCGATTTTATAGTTTTGACCCGTTTTTGGACACAAAATCCAAAACCCACGCCACGGAGTTCACCGACTAAATTGGATTTTATACATAAATTGGCTTTACGATATTATTGCCCGCACCATGAATATGTTAATTTATCATTGGGTGTCCAAATTTATAGTTTTGTAGAGTTTTATACTCCCCAAAATCCTAACCCGTGCTCCTCTTTGGACTTTATCTGAATCAATCACAATTATGCATGATCTAGCTCTGAAAATTATAATGCATGCAATTGAGAAGGAATTGGTCATTCGGAAGCTCCACTACATGATAGACTCATTATGGTGAGAATTCCCTAATTGCTCAAATCTTATGATGATCATACACGTATCACAAACACAATAATTCAAAATGTTCCAATAATCATGTTATAAACCATCTATAAAAGAATCATCAATCGGAAGCCATAAGAATTATGTCCGGCATAATTTAGAAAGGAATTCTTAATCCTTCCAAGCTCCAAAGGAAACTATGTATAAACTACTAAATCGATAGATAATTTTGCTTTCGCAGGCGTTCATGGTTGGTTTCAACTACCTAGTGGCATCTCACTGTGGACGATGTTGTCTCTGAAGACATAATATTGAAGCCATGAAATGATTGTGGTAGTTTTTAGGATCCTGTGTTCGTTTGTTGTGTTTCCTGGATGTTAGGGTTGATAACGATAGATTTTTATTTAGTATTTTTGAGATTATATATTTGATGTACATGATTATTATATTAGTTTTGTATTTAGTCGACATCCGTATTATAGTAGAAACTCTGCCAAATTTTTTATTAAAAATATGGTATGTTACAATTGTTAACAGAGAAAGAGATGCTTTAGGTAGATTAGAATATTACGCAAAAGTTTAGGATAGAATAAGGAAAATTGAATAAGTAGATGAGGGCGTAGGATGATTAAGCCAGGTTGAGTCGTTCTAGTTATCCTAACTTTAGTGACTTTGGGTAGGACTAAGCTAAAATTAGAAGATAGGTTTGATTATCTAGTTGTGGTGACCCAATGTTCGAAAGAATAAAGATACATCGTGGTATATGTTTGTGGATGATCTATGGATAAATATCTTCCCAATGTCATTTTATGGTCACTAAGGAGTTTCGATCATATGAATACTTGAGGATGTTCTCAGAAGGAAGATTAGGCTAATTTATCTTTTGATCGGTAATTCGAGGTTGTGTCAAAATCGACACCGATCATTGAAGATGCCATGCTAAGTTGAGGAAGCATCAGTTTCATGTCGCTGTGAGATGATCTAGAACCTTTAAGATATCTAAGACGAACCAATAAGATTGTCTATGGATTTTTGAAAAATGGGTCTCCCATGAGATTAATGATCTAATAAGCGGGTACTGTGAATAAATAGGTAAATTATTTAATCTATTATCAGGGTTTGATGATTTCTAAGATCGATCTGTGTTCATATCGTTGTTGTTTGGGGATAATTGAGAATTGTGCCCATGACAGTATTTGGGATAAGGATCAGGTTGTTAAAAATTTGGTAATACCGTTTGGGTCTAAAGGCTCGTCGGTAATTAGGTGGATTTAATAGGGTGAATCTTTCGGCCACATTTGAGTCAGTTTTGTGAAGTCCCATCGAAAAAGTTCATAGGATCGTGGAGATGTATGAACTCTATTTGAGGACAGTGTCATGGATTAGGAAGGCTGATAGCCATGAGTTCGTTTGAGTAGAGAATGTAGTCCTGGTTAAGGAAAGTGTTGTGCTGAGTATGTAATTCCTTCGATGGCCTGGATGTGATTCTGAAGAGTTTTGAGGAATGGCTTATCTTAGAAGGATTGATTGATGTCACGAAAGCATATGTTTTCCTTGAATTTAGATGAATTTGAAATGATATGTTCCTCGAGATATTGTAACGTCTGTGGGGTGTTTGACTTAGAAGCGTTCAATATTTGTTGGGATAAGATACATGAGGATAGTTCTCGAGGAATGAAGAGTAAATTATCAATTATGCCATTTGGATTAATCTCTGATGGATTCAATGAATTATAGTAGAATGTGATGCTTTTGAGGAGGATCTACGATTATGATTTTTCTGCATCGTATGTGTGTAGATACGTTAGATTAAGTGGGGAAGAGGTCCATAATTGGAGTTAGCAAGTGGGAGTCCTTAGGTTTAAGATATTTTCGATGCTCCACAGGAATTGTAAAAGGTGATCAGCGAGCAAGTTGACTTGTCAGTATGCCAATGCAATGGTAAATTCTTAATTATTCGAGTTTTGAGGTTTTAGTGGTAACTCGAGTTTATACCAAATTTGGGTTAATTGCTTGATCGTATTTCCAATGTTGGTCGTAATTTGAGGATTATGAATTTTTCCTTGGGTGTATTGATATTTTTGAATTTTTCTCATGTCTATAGCTGCTATGTAACCTACGTGTTTAATATGAATCAATGGACAATAATTATGATTGATTTTAATGAGCAAGTAAATGGTCAATTAGAGTAGCGCAATTGAAGCGTTGTGGGCCCATAGCAAGAAATTTTAGAATAAGATTGAGATTCCATGTGATCAATCATTTTTGATACTTAGGATAAACTGAGGTAGAAAGTTCATTAGTCATTCGAGGTATTGAAACTAAGTCAAAGGGATAGCCAATATAATTTGGGTTGCCTAGATTTTGAGAATTGTCATGAAATCTCCCATGATTTAATGATTACGGAAATAAGTATGTGATAGAATTAAACCTTGTGGGAGATTAGGAATTTGTCTTATGATGAGGCTATGACTTGAGATATTGGAAAATAGGATGATTCATTTGAAAAAGGCCTCCTAGGATAAGTCATTTGATTAAGGATGTAACATAGGATCATGAAAAAGGAATTCTGAAAGGATTTTTTTCCAATTGCAAATCTTGAGGTTTGTTAAATTTTGAGGACAAAATTTCTATAAGTGGAGAAGATTGTGATATACCAATTCCCGAACATGGTAATTTTGGATAACTATGTTGATATAATCAAGTTTGGGCTTAATATGCGTGGAAAAATTAAGTTTTGAAACCGTAGGATAAGTCGGAAGAGGTTGGCCCATAGGGAACCCGAGGCGGCACCACGGCCACACCTACTGAGCACCCGTGGCAGGCGCGGGATCTAGTGAGCCCACGCCTAGTGGGCGTCGGGCCATATAATATACCGAATATTTTTATCTGAGTTAATTGGATTTATTTATTTTTGGGATAATTTGGGTGTAATAAAAATTAAATATTATAAAAATATTTGAGAAAATTTAAAATTGTTAGGCCGGTGTCCAGGGTGCACCCGTTCGATCGCCCAGGTACAATTTAAAATTTGAGATTAAAAAAAAACAAAATATAAA
>JAOVVI020016762.1:0-10801 GCA_028571085.2 Nepenthes alata | reverse complement strand
CCGTCGAAGATAACCGCCATTGGATTGGATAAAGTGATTTTAAACGGTTTTCTTGGGTCGGATTTTACTGAACCCATAAAAAATATAATATGTTAAAATAATTTTTTAAAACTTAGTATTTATTAAAAACAAAAAAATATATAATAATTTAGGTTAGGGCAAGGTGATCGATCTAGTTGCTTTCATTCATAAATGTGCTCGACCCAAAAAAATTAATAAGGCCTGATTATTCATTATGCTATAATTTTGGATTACTCAAATCTGACGAGTTGGACCAATTGAATAACTAGATTTTGACCATATTTAATCTGAAAAAAAAAATTCAAAAGTCTTCCTTTTACATCCAACTGATTTTTCCACCTCTCTCTATCCCTCAAAAGGAGAGAGAATATAGATTACCTCCAACATGGGAACTTTGCTTTCACAAAATCACAACAAAAAAAAGAAAAAAAAAGCCCTTGGGGCCCCAACCATTTCTGTGTGGGCCACTACTGAGTTGGCCAGAGCCAGTGATATCAGATGTCCAACTTTTGCAAATATAAAAGGCAAGAAAGATGACAGGGAGGTTGTGACAGATTACTACAATAGATTGGTAAAAGAGACAATTTTACTTTTTGAATGGAAAGAAGGAAATGAGAGTTCTTAAACTTGAAGATTACCAATCAAGTGAAAGATCATAAGATGTGAGACCGACCGGAAAGAGAGGAGGAGACACCATTTCAAATGTATGACCTCAGTCCTCCCCTTAAAGGCAATGTGCCCTAAAGTAAGGCAAAGGAACAGCCCCACCCCAGATGCCATGTAATCAGCCATACCCTACTAATCCACGAGGGCAATCAAAGGTCAGAATTGCAAATGTCAAATTCTATGTTACCACAATTATATGTCTAAGCTAATGAACAAGAAACTATATTAATATTGCTAGGGATATAACTTTTACGAATGAATTTACGTGATCAAATTTTTAGACATTATTAAATAATGTCATATCTATCTATTTATTATTAGTTTGAATATTTAAAAAGAATGAATAATTACCTTTTATTAAAAAATATATATAAGTGATAGCTCACTTACTAAAAATTTTTATGCGATATTAAATAAAAGGAGTTAAATTTAATATCCGTGCATGTTTATATGGGAATTATACAAGCAACAAGTCACATCTATGGCTCTTTCAATTTTGGACCATTTATCTAAGAAAAATGTCTAAAATGCAACATTGAAATGTTACCAAATACTCCTCATACTAGCAACTGACATCAATTATGATTTTCTTAAGTCTATATAAAATTTTGACTAGCTTTAAGAAGAAAGAGAGATCCCATTTTCCTTAAAAAAAAATGGAAAAGCAAGAACTCTACTTTTTCAATGTAACTATAAATTCAAAATTTAATGGTTTTCTTTAAGTCTATATAAAATCTTGACTAGTTCTAAGGAAAAAAAGAGATCCTATTTTCCTTTAAAAAAAAAAAAAAAGGTAAGAACTCTACTTTTTCTATGTCACTATTAATTCAAAATTTAATGAGGAAGGTTTAAAATTTCAAAAAAGATTATATTTTTTAAATTTTTTTAATAATATTAATATCTATCAAATATTAAATTTAATAAAAATAATTATTTAAATGGTTCATTCAATGCTTACACTGTAGCTTTTAATTTTTTTAACTCAATGACTCAAATAAGAGAAGTCAAATTCTGCTCTCTTTTTTTTCAAAAAATAGAGTCCCTAAATCTGTTTTAAAAAATATTCTATAAATATTCTTGAGACATTTTAAGAAATATAATATCTCATTTATCTATACATACTAATAAATATGCACTAAATCTCGGCCCAAATAATTTGCTTCAATTAACTCCTAACAATTTTCTAAATCGAGCAAGAAAGTTACAATCATTTAACCAAGAAGCAACAGACAGATAACTCAAATAAATCTTTAAAAAATTGATTAAAAGTTATAATCATTTGACCAAGAAAATAAAAATTACAGTATTCATCGTACAATAGCAGTTCATCTCAAATACAAAAAAATAATAATAATAAAATAATTAACAAATTTAAAATATTATTCAATATACTTAAATAAAATTTCTTCTTACTATTCCTTAACTTATAGACTTAAATGACTAATTATCTCTATAAATTAAAATCTATATTATATACAATCTTCAGTGAAATAATTCTAGACTCTCTTATCATTTAAGATTCATGCCATTTTTAAATTTAATATAATCGTTAAATCTTAGCTACAAAACCCATTATTAAAGAATCATCCTCAAATACAAATTAATTCTCCTAATTGTATTTTTCATCCATTATTTTAATTAACCACTCATTACTTTTATAACTTCAATATAGAAAACACAAGTTAATATAAAAATTACTAATTAAATACAATAATTAGCTTAAAAAAATAATTTATTTTTTAAAATCTTTGAGCCTGAAAAAGACATGCACCCTAAAATTTAGTCATATGAATCTTAAAATGATTCTCACCTAAGGTATACTGAGACAAGACACTAGCCTAGACACACCCCTTTAACAATAGTAGTGTACACTGCCCCTATGGTGGTTAGTAGCAAAGGTGCTTCATGTGTAGAGGAGTGACAAGTGAGGCAACAAAACATATAGATGGAGCAAACCCTAGCTCGATGCTGAGCTAGACATTGAAAAACAGTTAGCATGCTACTAATTGCTTAACAGTGAGGTGCGCTAGGCTCCAAGTTATGGCAAAAAATGCAGCGATTGTTAAGTGGGGTTCAATTTGCTAGTCTCGTATCGCCATATATTAGAAATAAAACTTTATCCTCTAGTTGTGAAAAACTTACCTCGACTTAGAGAAATCTTTTGGCTTCCATTTGCTGCGATACGACCCACTTATTTGAATTGCGAGGAAATATTTGACAATATATAACGAGTAAATAATAACAATCATAAAAAATAAAAAATACATAATTTTACGTGGAAGACCCTCTTAAGAATAAAAAGTAACAATCATGAGACAATATGTCAGAAATATATTCACTATACATTGTTGTTCCATCATACGTTATCCCGCTCATATAAATAGGAAGATATACGGAGGAAACTCTAAGAGCAAAACTACCAGATATCACGAAGACCAGCCAGTTTAGGTAGCCATAGCTAGAGATGCATCATGTTGGACTACTAAAATTTGATTGTATGTCAACGGATAATACTTTCAGCTAAATCACCCATACATCACTTAGTACCACCATCATCTTGGATCTATTAAGTGAGCCGAACCCTCATACTTAGACCCAAGCTAAGTGACTCGTAAGTAAGATACAAATAGTAAATAATAAACTCAAAAGTATAAAGAAAAATATAAAAGAATGAAGAGATTGTATAACTTAGAACTCTTATTTATTTACAAATGAAATCGCATCCTCCTTTTATAATGGAGGTTCTTCCATTCACCCTCTTAATCAATGGCCAAGATCATTCCATATGAGTGGTCAGGATTAAATTTTTTAATTTCTCTTTAAATATTCCCCCTATATGCAATTTCTAAAATTCTCCACTATCTTTTTCATTCTAGAATATGCTATTAAAATATATAGATATTTACAAAAAGGACACCTCTATACTTTTTAAAATTTTTTTATAATATTCTACCATATTTTCAATGATTCAACTATTCATAATATCAATCACACAATGTGTACAATTCTTAAACATACTCTTTGGGTACTGCATGTATCAACCACCTACGATGCTCAAAACAATCTGACGGTAACATATAGTAGACTAAATACAATGTTTTTTTTAACATGATGAAAAAATATCTTTAAGTTCAAACAAGCAGGAATAAACATTGGTACCCCAATTTTTTTTTATAAAATTTGTCAGGACTCTTATATGATCTTACCTGCTTTATAATTTTCTGAACAAAAAACCAAAATCTTGAGGGCAAACCAACGTACAAGTTTACCTACATTTCAACTCTTTGAGGATTAGATATATACAGTTTTAATTTTATATTATTAATAGATGAAATTTATGGTTTGAACTAACAACATTCAGATCAACAAGTAGGAGCTTATACTGCGAACACTTAACCTCTTCAAAGGATAGCCTAGGACATGAGGCGTCTGCATCATGATGTTTGGTGAAGATAAGATATATACAATGTTATACTACATTATAAAGAAACTTACGTGGTTTTAGTCCATAACTTTTAAATCATAATGGATAATTAATGTTGCACCAAGGAGTAAGAAATCTCAAGAGGTATTATCACACAAACAAAACAATATTGATCCTAAGGACAACCAATAGGGCGACTATAAGGAATAAGGTCTTAACAACCATTAGTGGACTTTAAAATAGCTTCTTTTGTGGGGAAAGATGCAAAGACTCACCATTGATTGTCTTCAGAAAATTCCCCAGGATTTCAAAATTAAAAAGGAAAAAGATTGACGGGGGGAGAGGTAGTAGCAAGAAAACAAATTCAAATGGGAATAAAGCTCCAATATACCTGCCAACGGGACATAAACCTGAAGCCTGATCTCGCCATCTTGCACAAAGACATTCTCGACATGAACGTTCTGCATCTTCAAAAGCTACAAGACATAATATTGGACACTCTCCTCGCCCTCCCTTCAGCAGTTTAGCTGCAACCTGTTGAATATGAGCTAGCCATGTCATGTCTTCAGCTCCCACTTCACTAGGACGTTGTCCAAGTCTAAGAAACGTCTCGACAACTGATTGAGACCAAAAAATTCTCATGTATCACTTCGACTATGTACTACAAAGCCAAAGATAACAAACCATAATGACGACAAACAATAAACCTCAAATCTCATAGAAAATGAGAATGAATATCACCAATTGGCATAGATCCAATGAACAAATATTCTAGAGTGTTGAGTTTTGAGCCACTTTTTATGAGTTTCATATCTAATAAATAGATTATCCGATTTTAGCAAAAGTTTTGCTTGAGTGAAATTGGCACCTGACGTGCATCTGTGTCGCACACGAGCATGGATAATAATGACTTCTAAGCCTAAGGAGCACTTAAAAGGTGCATATGCATAAAGTGGACGCTTAATGTATGTCTAAAAGGCGCATGTGCGCAAGCACAGGAATAAAAGTCCTTGATGTGATTTTACGGAAAATTTTTCGAGATCATTTCAACACAAAAAAAAATGCCATACAAAGAGAGAAAAAAGTGAAGATGAAGTTTTTGACATTCGCTTGTGGTGCAATCTAAGTTTCATTATTCGTCAAGATCGGATATATTACTCTAATATTGATTGTAAGACGTATTACTAATTGGTTACTTATTTTTTTGTTATATTCTACTTAGTGGGTTGCTGGATATACTAGGGGTTGTATTTAATCGGTTATTTATATGGCTGTTGTGAATGAATCACACAGAGGATTATATATAACCAAAAACTTTATAGTAAATATTATTTAAAGTTTTTATTCCTTGTGCTTTCACAAGGTTTTGTGATTGACGATTGATAAATGATTCAAATTTATTTTTGCTATGCCGATTGTATGGTTCGAGTTTGAATTTCATAGTAACTATGATTAATCAAGTTGAGATGATTAAAATCGAGATTAAAAGAAGAAGAAAATTGGGTCAAAAGTCAATGTTGGACCGAGTCACATTGAGTTTACAGATGCCTAACCAGCGCTCGACACGCGCCCATGCATGGGAAAGATAAAGTGGTCACACCTAATGAACGCCTGATTGGAGCTCGAGTGCGCTTTTCAATGTGATTAGTGCTCGACGGCACCCAAGTAGCCCTTGTAGCCAATCAGTTTGGGCTTGACGCCTGACGCGCACTTAATGCATGTTTGAACGTCACTCTGTTATAAATAGCATATCCGACTGAATTTTAGACATTTTTATGCAGAGTTTTGAGAGAAAAGAAAAGGAAAAGAGAGATAAAGAGAGAGTGAAAGTTAGAGAAGGCCAATTAAAATGAATCCAAGCAAAACTTTTGATAATTTAGAGGTAAGGCAGGTGCAATCCAAGCTTTCTTTTCTTTGTTATTATTTTTTCCTCATTTTCGTGAGGATTTTTTATTCTAAATATTCATATATGACATTTTCATAGCAAATTGTTTAAATTTTATATGCATGAACTTCCACACCCATTCTTTATGATTTTTATGAAAAATTATGTCCTTAGTTCATGTATTTTGGAATTTAATTTATTTTCCTACAATTTTCTTGCATGCATATGTTAAATTTATGATTTAATGACTCTAAATGTGCTAAATTTCGTATATCTTGCTATAATATGTTCTAGACCTTTAAATATATGCTTGGATCTTCTTAAAATTAAGTAAATTATCCCTGCATGCTTGACAATTGAAAGAAAATGTGAGAATCATATAAAATTTCTAATTTTCTCTAAGATTTTTGGTATACATAGTTTTATATGTTGTAAAATTTTAAAATGCAACTTTCATATGTTCTAAAATTTGCATATGTGAACTCTTGCAAAATTTTATACACTGCATGAAAATTTAATTGAAAGAATTATTTTCTCCGAAACAAAAAAATACAAAAATTATAAAAAAGTATGCAGAGTTTTCATATATCTAAGTATCAAATCATTGTAATAAGTTCAGCAGGTGGTATATTATGTCATGATGATCGAGGTTCGAACTTATTATCCGCAGATAAAAGCGATGTTCAGCTCCATCTACAAGGTTATATGTATGATAATCCTTCTACGAGTATTAAATAATAGTATATAGCCTTTGGTTGTATCGAAACAAATATAATACGAATCTCGATTATCCACTACTTTAGTTGGTGAGGTCCTACTTGCCCTTGGTCTCTAAGAAGTATATATATAAGTATGATTACGCGGTATAAATTTGAATAAGAATAAGAATATGGATGTAGTTTATTCTATTTATGGTTTGTAATGTCGTGGATGTTGGTTCGACCGACAGCTTGTCAGCGGAGGTTTTAGTACCTATTTAAAATGATTACTCTGATTTTATTTATATTAGACATAACTCCTTACGTAAAGTCCAACGTCACGGTTTGATCAGTGTCGATGGCATATGATAAAGTCAATTAAATGAAAAAATCATCACCAACCATAATAAGAAAATTGCGGAGAAAGTTAAAAAACACTGAAACTATTAATGAATGAAAAAAAGAAAAAAGAAGAAGAAGAAGAAGAACCAATCAATTCCATGAGAAGTTTCTTTGCAGCTCCCACATATGACAGTAATTTCTGAAATTCATTTCACTAAGGTGTTCATTTCTATTATGTGTACTTTTCCTTATAAGAGTTCAAACCAAACAAAACAGACCCTTTCTTAGGAAACATAAAAGTTAAATGTGTGATAGAGAGTGACCGAGAAAGAGTAGCAATGACAAGTGGATGGCATGGAATGAATTGGCATGTCGAACTTTAAAAAAATGTAGCAGAACGTATTTAATTAATCGTTTTAAACAGAAATGAGGACACAAAAAGGATATTACACCATTCTCAGAGTGCACAGGACCTGGCATGCTAGTGATTCAGGAATAAAAAGCTCTGCCTACGCCCTGTTGATTTGGCCGAATAGGGAAATGCATTGCCTGTTGGGCTCAGGACACATTGAAACTTCAAAAACAAGCCGAGAACAAATCTGAGGATCAAATAACTTCATTACGCATTATAGGTTTGAATACACCAACTACAAACACATTTTTCAGTATCATTACGATATTAATAAATCAAAGCAAATAAAATAAAAGATGAAAATGGAAAAGGGATATCGGAAAAAATGTCAAAACAACAATGAGGACAATGTACCCATGTATAGTGAATTTGGAATAAGAATCGGAGTCCAAAAGGATAGCAAGAGTTTTCTCCTTCCCTCACTTTCTATCTCAAGTTAGCCACCCCAAAATTATTTAAGTTGTGTAATATATGACCTTTAAATAGTACAAGATTTTAAACCTAGAGTTGGTATTTAAACATTAAAGGCAAAAGCTAAAATTTACGCGCGTATGCCCATTAAGTGTGCATTGTGCGCACAAAAACAGCATGTTCAACGCATGTGCGACACGTATTCTATTAACCCACACTTGTGCATTCTTTGGGTGTGTAAGAGGAGTGCCAATTCTGCCCGCATGAATATATTTTACTCGAACCGCATGAATCTTTAATATACCGCGTTACTTAAAATGAGTTTCCAACGAAAATCACGTGATCCTGCCTGATTGTTCAAGACATGAAAAAAATAATATATGCAGTGGATGTGAGACTTCCCTACTTTCTTGGCAAAATGGCCCCATAAAACAATGCAGCTAAATTACTAAAAATAAGGTATAAGGTAAGAGACTCAACCATGAGACAAACCTCATAAAAAGCAAGATCACAACAATGGCAGGGACAAAGACGCAACAGCTACTCGGGCATAGAAGCATACTTATGTGGGGTTTGGCTGGATGCAAGTATAAGTGTAAGATCCAAACTCTAAAATTTAAATAATGATATTAATTTTAAGAAAATTGGAGAATTATTAAAGTTAATTGAGTGTTCAAGTTAGAAATTAAGTATTAGACCGTAGTGGTAGTCAAGGCAAGCATGAGCATGTTTGAGATAAAAATGTCGTGCTTGATAAGCGCTCAAATGTGTTTATCCCAAAATTATGGGGTCTAATGCGTGCTCATTATAGGCTAAAATTGCCCTTTATGTATGACTGGCACATGTACGTTAGCTTTCTATTTAAGGAATTTTCTATTGATTTCTAGGCATTTTTTATGAAAATTTGAAACAGAGAGAGAAGGCAAGAGAGGAAGAATGAGAAAGTGAATGCAAGCAAATATTTGGTAAATCTAAGCTAAAGCAAATGAATCTAAACCAATTTCTTCATTTATTGCTAAACTTTTCAAAAAATTTCTATCAGTTCTTGTTTAAATATTCATACATGTGATATTTGCTTACTTCTTTTGATATTATGTTATTTGTTAGTTTGCTTTCATTCCATGAAATTTTTAAGACTTACACCTGATTCGTCCCTAGGTCCGGGTTCTCGTGTGAATTAGGGAACCTTCAGATTCCTTAACTAGGTTGGATCGCGAACGAGTTCGGTCTCCGCATCTCTTAACCTAGGCTCTACGCACCACAAACTATAGGTTAGAGAACGGAGGGAGGTTGTTCCACCGTAGACATTCCGACGCTCAAGTCAAAAATCTTTCTCTGAGAACGAAAAGATGCACGCGTGGAAGTAAACGTGATAAGAATACAAAAATGCTGAAATGCGGGGAGTGCGTGGGATGTTGGAAGGAGGCTAGTGCTCCCTTTGGTGCACCCCTAAGGGTAGCTCACTATCGCCGCCGCAGGTAGGCAGTGTTTCGAGGGAAGAGAGCTGGTTCTTTCTCCTCGTTGCTTTGAGCATTGAGTGCTAGGGTCGGGCTTTCGCTCTTAGATCATCGCTTAGGAAGTTTGTGGAAATGGAAAATCCCCCCTCTCAACTGTTGGAAAGAGTATTTGTAGGCTCCTTTAAGGAGGCTTTGGAAGCCGGGATCTTTGTCAATGGGCTTGTCAGGATTCGCCGGCTGCTGAGCGCTGACGATGGCCAGCGGTGTAAGTTATTGCCTATGGATGTGAGGAGACCGTTGTCGCGCGTGGCCAATGTAGGCCTATTTGACTTTGTTTGGATTGGCTGAGCAGCTACAGGGGTCGCGTGCGCTGCGGCTTGTCAACATTGACCTTATCTCCCATTGGTTGATATCCCTTGAGCCGGCGCCTCCAGCGCGGGCAACCTGCGGTTGCTTCTGCAGGGGTGTGAGCGACGCTGGTTGGCTGTGCGACTAGGACGTCCAATGGGCCTTGTTTCTGAATCTCCTGGGACATCGTTGCTAAGCTAGGCCCCTCTTCCAATTGGGTTTTGTTGGTTCTGACCCAGATCCATGCTAGACCCATCATTAGCCCCCCATACTTTGGAACGGCCCAATGCAAGGGCCTGGCATGTCAAAGGTGGGTCCTACCGTTGGTTTGCGTGGGCCTTCTCGAGATGCACTGGTCTTTAATCCTCAGGAGTGTCGCTCCTTCCCTATGCGAATGTGCAACCTTTCAGAGACGCCGCAAGGATTCGATGCTCTGTTGGGAAAGATTTGTTGATTGGGAATCGGCTCCGCATTAATGGCTTTCCTATTTTCCGATTGACGGCCATTGGGTGGCGCACCATTTGGTGAAGTAGTCGATGCCGACGATAAATAACTTTCTCTGTCTGGAGGCCAAGGGTATGGGCTCGAGGATATCGATCCCCTATTATGCGAACGGCCATGGGGCCTGCATGCTCTGCAGCTCCATGTGTGGCTGGTGTTTCAGGAATTCATGAACTTGGCAGCTCTCACAACTTTTAACAAAGTCCATACACCATGCAAGGTTTTTCCTTCTGGCGTGCAAGCTGCATATGCCGAGGTAGACTTCGCCCAGCGCGTATTTGGCTTCCTTAGGTGTGAGGCATTTTAGGTAGGGAGTCGAGTATCCCCGCCCATCTATATTCGCTTGGCCTCTTCTGGGTCCTCTGGTAGCGCTCCATCCGTTAGCTACTTCCAATACAGAGTTATCCAGTTGTTGTCCTAGGCTACCTGGAGCACCTCACGTTCCAGGCCGTCAATGTTGAGCACAGCCAGAACTTCCCACATGCTCTTGGCGAACTGCTCTTAAGATCTCGTCGCTGCGTCCTTGGCCAACAGGTCGGCCTTCCAGTTCTCTGCTCTCAGGATGTGCTCAATCTCAAACTTTTCAGACACCTGGGCTTAGGCCTTCGCCTTTGCTAAGTATTTAGCAAGCTGCGG
>JAOVVI020016761.1:0-10801 GCA_028571085.2 Nepenthes alata | reverse complement strand
AATATTTATGAATAAAATATATTGCTTAAAACATTTAAGAGAAGTGTGTGCACAGTGTTTTTTAAATTAATTATAATTTTATCACCCGCATATATTACTATGGTTGGTAGAAAATATGTTTAACCTTTTTTTTATTATATAGTTCCATTGATTTATTTTTATATAAAAATTGTTGAAATTCAATTTAAGCCATACAAAGTTGACATTCGTTTTCATAATAATAGGAATAATACTTATAATCAACTTTAATGGAGATTTTACTGTTATTCTGTGAATAAACATAAGAATAGTATTGGATTGTTGGAAATTATTGAACTCAAACTATTTACTAATAAGTAACAGTAATAGTTATTTAAAATTTTTAACTTTGAATTTCTTAATAGTGATTATTTTTGCTAGTATTTTAATAATTAAAAAAATAATTTATTTAATCATCAAATATTTAAATTAACAGAATGTTTAAAATAGCTGATGAAAGTTTTATGCCAATCAGATGCCTCTAACAGCCTGAATCAAAAAAGATCATTTTCCAAACTCCTAATTTAAATTTGACTATTTAAACTTGATGGATATGTCCATAGTAGGCTGGCCCAAGGGAAAGGAACGGTCCAAATCCACAAAGGCCCATATACGTACATAAACGGTCAACGTGTATCGTTCATCGAACAAAAGGCAAAGGAAACTGGCATAAGGACAGGCAACTTGCTCATAGAAACGGTCAATATTTTTATTGACCAGAAGCGCCATAGTAGGCCAGCTTCAGAGCAGGCCTCACGTGACCCAAACCCAGTTTGGCCCACACTTCCGTCCACGACTAGCGACAGTCTTCTCCTCTGATTTCACGCCCTTCCAAAAGGCAATATCCACTATAACAGTCACCGGTGAATTAAGCACACATCCCACGAGAAAAGCGCCAAATTCTCTCCTCTATCTGTAGCAAACCCTAGCAGTTACAAAATGTAGAAGGAAAGCAATCTATCCAAGGAACCATTACCGCTATTGAAGCCCCACGCCAAGAAAGGAAGCTAGCCCAGCAAAGCGCAGGAATCAAGCATTCTTGCCTAAGGAAGGATGCCCAATATCTCAGCTATAAAAGCCTACAGAGTCCTCACTCCAGGGTAAGGTTCGCCCTTCTGCTAAGAATAGCTCTCAAAAGCCTACGCTCTCTTTTTCTGTAAAAAAACCCTCATGAGCTCACACAGCGCCCTCACACTTATAGGATGCCAATTCTCTTCCTCTCTCTTCTGTCACTACGTTCTTTGAGAACATAGTGTCAAAAATCACTGCTCCTCTTGAGCCACAAAAAGCCTCTCGCAACGATAATAAAGCCCTCGCCACAAACGCTCTTTTGCTTTCTCGATATTTATTATTTTACCCTAACCTTCTTATTATTCGAAGGCTATTTACAGACTTGAGCGCCGGAATATTTTTGGTGGGATAATATTTTGCTACCACCTGACCTCTTATTTGTTGCAGTGGTGTGTAGGATCCAAACTCGATGAACGGAGTCAAATTCAATAATTGATTTGACCTAAACCTGTTTGAAATTTGATTCCAGGATATATCATTGGCGCCGTTTGTGAGAACGCTTACAAAAAGCCAACCACCTTTCTCAGACACTTTCCTCGGCTTCACCTTCTAAGCAAACATCATCAATTAGGATGGTAGACATGAAGGCACAAGCTAGCGAGCCTGCTAGAGATATGACCTCACCCGACTAGGACCACGCTGCTGGTGCTATGGTCACAGGACGGTTAACGGGGTGTTTGCACCCTTCTTTCAAAATCTGGTGGAGCACATGCAGAATACGAATAAGATGATCCAGATGCTCTACTCCAACCAGGAACATGCAAAGCATGGGGCTCTACCCGCAACAGCTCTTGCACTGGCCTCTAGGAGAGGAGACCGGGGGAAGAAGAGGCAGGCCAGGAGATCCAGGAGGCCGGACAACATTCAGATGCCAGAATCCTTGCAGACTCAAAGCCGACTAAGGCTTGAGGAATGTTCAGGTAACGTGACTCCGGAAGAAAGCCCGGAACGAAGGAACCCCCGATATTCTCGGATGAAACCTAGGCCCTAGGCTTAGGAGGGGGCCTCCCGAGCCATTAGATCCACTGGTAGTAGTAGCCGGCAGGCTACTGGCCACGCTAGAAAAAGGACAGAGTTGAGGACATATCTCAACTCCAAAAGACCAGTCTACGTCGCTCAAACAAATCCAAGACTAGAGAATATCGAAAACTGCGTCTTCAAAGACGATGAATATACGATAGATCTCGACAGATCCCCTTTTACAGCAGAGATCTTGAACCATCCGATACCGATAAAATTTAAGATGCTAATCCTTGACTCATACGATGGGAGCGCTGATCCCCTGGATCACCTCGATAATTTTCACATCCATCTGAGTTTACAAGAGTTGGAGGACGCAGCCATGTACCGCTACTTTCCGCTTACCTTGAAAGGGGATGCTTGCATTTGGTTTTAACACCTCCCATGGATTCGGTCTAAAGCTTTCGGGAACTGACTAACCTCTTCGAGAAACAGCCTTGGCATCATCTCATATCAAGCAGAAGTACGAAGAGAATCCGTGAAGATTTCTGGATCATTTTGTGGTAGAAGTCTGGCGGATTCCTAGACTCGCAGGGGAGATGAAACTTGGTAGTTTCATCTCTGCGCTGACGTATGAGGACTTCTTTAGGCACTTAACGCATAAGAATCCACAGACTTTTCGAGAAGCAAAATCAATCACCGGGCATATGTAGCGGCAGAGGAGGCCAACGAGGCTAAACGTATCGAGCGGACCGAACAACCTCGATCTTTTCCAGTAGAAGGAAAGAGGAAGTATAACAGCGGTGACCACTCCCGTAGAAGCACCACAAAATCGAATTGCCAGAGCGTAAAGTTTATGGGTTGATCAATCTGACGC
Organism: Nepenthes alata; assembly: GCA_028571085.2. NCBI lineage: Eukaryota > Viridiplantae > Streptophyta > Magnoliopsida > Caryophyllales > Nepenthaceae > Nepenthes > Nepenthes alata. The sequence continues at coordinate 7,875 of JAOVVI020016761.1, read as the reverse complement.
CCTAGCTGACACGCACTTGAACGTCCTCATACAGATCTATGAAAAAAAGTTTCTTAAGTGGCCGAAACCGCTTAAGAAAGAGGAAGGAGGAAATCTAGCCAAGTACTATGATTTCCATCGATCTTTCGAACACTCCACGAAAGATTACAAGACACTCTAGTGGGGGATAGAGGAGATAATCTATAGAGGCCACCTCACTAGGTTCGTAAAAAACCCTAGCCAATGATGCGACGCAACAAGCGGTGAGAGACCAGAGCCTTTACCTCCATAGAATCGGGTTACAGCGGGAGTAGTCAACATGATCATGACTCAGTTGGCCAAGACTTCTGCGGACTACAGGGAACAACAGGCTGGGAGGAAGAAGCAGTGTACTGAAGATAAATGTCTTTAACTTTAGCGACAATAACCTAGAACATGTAATTTCTCCCCATGCAGATCCCCTTATTGTATTCGCGCTCGTTTCGGACGGTAGTATCGACTAACAACTGAAATGAGTATTTATTGATAATAAAAATTTGTATAATTTGCTTTACCTTGATGCATTTTTTAAATTTGGTTTAAAAAAGAGTCAGTTGAAGCCTGCCTAAGGCCCGCTATACGGACTTGACAACGAGTCAGTGCCCATTCAAGGAACGATCCAGTTAGAAATCACCCTGAGCACATACTCGAGAACGGTAAGCCGAACACTCACCTTCTTGGTAGTTGACCTACCATCCGTCTACAACGCTATTCTAGGACGCCCGTGCTTAACAGCGTTCAGAGTCGTTACTTTGATACCGCATCTAAAGATAAAATTTTTAACAGCATGAGGTGTGGGCAAAGTGTTGGGTGACCAAGTCATTGGGCGAATGTGTTACATGTCCCAAATTGTCCCAAGTGGGAGTACCAAATCGGTAGGAGAACTTGATCATTGAGACGAAGTAACTCTACAGTAAGCATAGTCTAGAGAGGCAATCGATTTAATCCCACTAAACCCGAAAGATTTGAAAAGGTGCGTACAAATCGGTAACTCACTCATCGGGACACTGCGCGATGAGCTGATCACATTCTTGCAACAGAACGCCAATATCTTTGCATGCACCCCCACTGACATGCTTGGAATTTCGGTCGGAATAATGGTCCACGAGTTGGGCCTCGATCCTGACCGCAAACCCATCAGGCAGAAGCAGAGAAATCACTTCTTGGAGAAGTTAATCGCCGTCCGGGAGGAGGTAAAGAAGCTGCTGGACACCGGCTTCATCACAGAGGTCCATTACTCAGATTGGCTTTCCAACATCATCTTAGTAAAGAAAAGTAATGGGAAATGACGAATGTGCGTCGACTTCACCGACGTTAACAAGACCTACCCAAAAGACAGCTTCCCATTACCTAGAATTGACCTATTGGTAGACTCTACATCCGGATACGAGCTGTTGAGTTTTATGGACCCATACTCAGGCTATAACCAGATCCGGATGAGCTCGGAGGATAAAAAGTACATCTCGTCCATGACAAACCAAGGCACATATTGTTATAAGGTCATACCTTTCGGTGTAAAGAACGCGAGCGCCACTTACCAACGGCTCGTGAACAAGATATTTGAAAAGCAGATCGGTCATAATATGGAGGTGTATGTTGACGAATTACTCGTTAAGAGTAGGACCACCAATGACCATATTCGCGATTTGGCTGAATCGTTCAAGGTGATCCGCATACATTAGATAAAGCTGAATCCGACTAAGTGCGTTTTCAGAGTATACTTAGGAAAATTATTGTGTTTTATCATCTCCCAACGAGGGATTGAAGCAAACTCGGAGAAGATCAAGGCCCTAGCAAACATGTCTCCGCCACGGAGCGCCAAGGACATCCAGCAGCTAATAGGACGACTGGCAGCTTTGTCCCGTTTCTTAGCTAAGTTAGGGGACAAGTATCAGCCTTTCTTTAAGGCGCTAAGGGGAACAAAAGGAAACGGATTCCAGTAGACAGCAGAGTGCCAGACAGCCTTCGACGAGCTGAAGCGATATCTGGCCAGCCCACCGTTGCTAACGTCACCCAAGGACGAAGAGGAGCTATACCTCTACCTAGCGGTGTCAGAGGTTACCCTCAACTCTATCCTCGTACGTCGGGACACCGACACCCAGCGGTCGATCTACTACGTGAGAAAAATATTGACCGACCCAGAGATGCGCTATCGATACGCAAAAAAGTTAGCCTTGGCACTCATCTTCTTCGCCCTGAAGCTGAGACCTTACTTCCAGGCTCATCACGTGATTGTTCTCACCGACCAGCCCCTAAAGAACATTCTCCAAAAATCTGACATTTATGGACGAATTGTAAAGTGGGCTATCGAATTGGGAGAGTTTGACATCGAATTTCAACTAGACCCACAATTATAGGGCAGGCTCTGGCTGACTTCATCATCGAGACTACGACACTAATTCTCAAGGAACAACTCACTAAGGACACAACAGCGTGAGGAGGGGCCAGTATGGGTCCCAGTCGTGGACGGATCGTCATCGGACTCAAGCAGTGGTGCCGGAGTAGTCTTAAAAACCCCAGATGGGTTTGAAGTGAAGTACTCACTCAGACTCGACTTCTTAGCGACCAATAACGTTACCGAATATGAAGCCTTATTGGCAGGGTCAAGGCTAGTAAAAGAGTGCTTAGCTAAACGGTTGACCGTCTACAATGACTACGAGCTGGTCGTCAACTAAATTAACGGGAGATTCGAGGCATACAACCCTCACCTAACTAAATACTTGGCCAAGGTGAAGGAGATCGGCTGGGGATTCGGCAAGGTGACCCTTGTTTGTGTTCCCAAAACTGAGAACTGGAAGGCCAACCCACTTGCCAGGGCGACGGTGACCGAGAACTTGGAGCAGCACTCAAGGGACATGCGGGAGATTCTTAATGCTCCCAACACAGAGAAACAGGAAACAATACAGATCTCTGAAGTAAAAAAATGGATGACACCATACCAAAGATACCTGACGGACGAAACACTCTTAGAAGACACAGATGAAGCCATGCGGATCAAGAAGACAATCGGCTGGTACACCGTGGTCGAAGGACGGCTATATTGCCGTAGTTACTCAACTCCATACCTCCAGTGACTCACTCCATCTCAGGATTTACGGAATGCATATTGGTGGCAAGAACTTGGCATTCAAAATAATGCGCAAGGGTTCTTACTGGGCGACGATGAAAAAAGATGCGCTCGAGTTCGTAAAAAAGTGTGAGAATTGCTAGCTTCCTGGCAATCTTCACCACCAGCTGCCCGCTGAGCTGAAATCCCTCCAAACTCCTTGGCCTTTTGTCCAGTGGGGACTTAACATTCTCAGTCTGTTTTTCATTATAGCGAGTCAAATGAAATTCATTATCGCAGGCATTAACTACTTCATAAAATGGGTTGAGGCTATCCCGCTGGCCAAAATTACGGAGCACAATGTTCTAGAATTCATCCGTCGGAATATAATCAGCAGATTTGGTGTTACTGAGATCATCGTCACCGACAACAAAATCCAACTCATGGGAAAGTGTTTTACCAAGTATTGCATCAGTCTAGATATCATATTGGTCCACCCTTTGGTGGCTTACCCGCAAGCAAATGGACAGGTGGATGTCACGAACAACATGCTACTCCACGGCCTCAAGACCAAGCTGGAGGATACCGGGGGCTCCTGGGTGGACGAATTACCCTCCGTCCTTTGGTCTTATCGGACGACTACAAATGAGCCCACTCGTAAGACGCCATTCAATCTTTTTTACGGGACTGAAGTAGTAATTTCGGTCGAGATCAGACTTCTCAGTCTTAGGGTCAAATCCTTCGACCCACAAGGCAACTCCGAAAAAATTTGAGAGCACCTAGACTTGTTAGAGCAAGCCCGCAACTCCGTCAGAATGCAAACTGCAACCTACCAATAAAGGATCGCTCGCTATTACAATAATAAGGTAAAAGCACGACAGCTCAACATTGGGGACTTAGTTTTGCAGAACATCGGGGCCACAGGTAAAGTCGCCAACTGGAATAAACTTTTTCAAAATTGGAAAGAACTTTTCTTAGTCTCCGCCATCCTACGGAACAAAGAATAAAAACTCCGGACCCAGGATAGCAAGTTGGTTCCACAGATGTGGAACATGGTCCACCTCAAACGATACTTCCAGTAAAGGTCCTAGTAGGTCACTCATGTGATAGCTTGTAAATGTATGTACATTTTTCAATCAATAAAAAATGCATATTTTCTTTTATACTGTGCTGTGTTTTCTTTTTTGCTTCATATACATGGGTGCATGTTTGTATGCTTACTTTGTATGTTTGTAGGACTATGTAAACGACCTAAACTGTCCCTAAATCGGATAGATTTTTACCCGCTTGGTACTAAACCACGGTCATCCGGACAGCCGGTAAAGTAGTTGAACTCAAACATTGGTTATCCAGGCAGTCAATAAGTGGTAGTATCCAAACCCCGGTCATCCGGGCGGCTAATAGGTGGTCAAATCTAAACCCTAGTCATCGATGTGGCCCGTGAATGGTCGTATCTAAACTTTAGTCATCCAAGTGGCCCATTCGCGGTCAAAATCTTAGGGGGCTCAAGTGGCACACGTGACAACTTCCTTTGCAAGGAGATAACGTGATCAGTTTACGACGATCAACAGGAGCAAAGCACTACTCCCAAAAGCTGGCCGCCCAAGTCTACACTCAGGCAGCACCACCAAGCCTCTACTCACGCACGAGTATCGAGCAGGATCAACACGACATCCAGGTCAGTCCTGATGTCTTCACAAAGGGCTCAAGTCCTTAGGAGAGCACCAAGAGAATTTTAAGTAAGGCAGATGGCCAACTTGCGTACACAAAGTTGACCGGACAACTCAGCAACACTTAGAAAAATTTTCACTCAAGGAAGATAAAAGAAAGCGTGAAAAATTTGAAACTGAAATGGACAAACAACTTAAAGGCCAGTGTGAACGCCGGTCGGATTAATCATCTCGTAAACGTGCGCAATCATTGTTGCCACATGGCATTTCTTAAACGAGCGCAGTCGAATTAGATCCTCTGGCACATTAATTATCGGGATCTTTAATTCACCGCGTACAAACCCGTGGCCACCTTTTCGTTTGACAGAACGGCTAACGATGGCGCGTCGCTCCAACTCCCACAAGTTCTCTGGATTTTGGCCTGGACGGTCAATAAAGCCGGTCAACATTTTCTTTAGCAGTCCTTCAAATTTTGGCATAAACGATCAACGAATCCAATCAACATCTCCTTTAGCGATTCTCCAGATTTTGGCCAAGAAAATCAACGAATTTGGTCAACATCTCCTTTAGCGGTCCCCCGAATTTTGGCCAAGACAGTCAACGAATTCGGTCAACTTCTTTTACAAGAGTTCACCAGACTTCGTCTTAGGTGGTCAATGATTTCGATTAATGCTTCCTTCTCCAAAGCAGCGGATCTTAGAGGACATCAAGTCACGTGACCCACAATGAATATGTTGGAGATTAGAATTCATACCACTAGTATGGGTGGCTAATGATGGGTACACTAATAGTGGGTTGGCCCAAGGGGGAAGAACGATCCAAATCCACAAAGGCCTATAGACGTACCTAGACGGTCAACATGTACAGTTGATTGGACGAAAGGCAAAGGAGATTGGTATAAGGACGGGCAATTGGCTCATAGAGACGGTAACGTTTCTGTTGATCAAAAGCGCCACAGTAGGCCGGCTCCAGAGCAGGCCTCACGTGGCCCAAGCCCAGTTTTGTCCACACTTTCGTTCACGATCGGCAACGATCTTCTCCTCTAATTTTGCGCTCTCCCATAAGATAATCTCCACTATAACGTTCATTAACAGATTAGCGCACATCCCACGAGGAAAGCGCCAGATTCTCTCCTCTGTTTGCAGTAAACTCTAGCAATTGTAAAATGTAGAAGGAAAGCAATCCATCCAAGGAGCCGTTACCGCCATTGAAGCCCCACGCCAAGAAAAGAAGCCAGCCCAACAAAACACAGGAATCAAGCATTCCTGCCTAAAGAAGGATGCCAACATCTCAGCTATAAAAACCCATGGAATCCTCACTCGAGGGCAAGGTTCTCCCTTTGCTAAGAATTGTTCTCAAAAGCCCACACTCTCTTTTTCTGCAAAGAAACCTTCATAAGCTCACACAGCGTCCTCACAAGTTATCACACTTACCGGACGCCAACTCTCTCCCTCTCTCTTCTGTCACTACATTCTTTGAGAATACAGTGTCAAAAACCACCGCTCCTCTTGAGCCACAAAAAGCCTCTCACAACGAGAGCAAAGCCCTCGCCACAAACGCTCTTCACCTTTCTCGATACTTTATCATTTTACCCTAACATTCTTATTATTCGAAGCCTATTTACTGATTTAAATATTAAAATATTTTCGGTGGGATAACATCTTGCGGGCACCTAATCTCTTGTCTGTTGTAGTGGTGTGTATGATCCAAATTTGGTGAATGAAGCCAAATTTAACGATCAATTTGACCTAAATCTGTTCAAAATTTGATTACACGACGAATCAATACTGATTTTATTCTATCTTATTTCAAAATATGTATATTATAAAAATAAAGTAAAAATAAAGATATTAATATATTTTTTAAAATTTGTTGAAAATATTAAATGATGGCCGGCCAATGAGCACTTCTAAATTTGAGAGAACTGCATCATACTTTTAAATTTGTAAAATTTGGTCGTCGTCTTCGTTATTTGATTTTTCATGAGATTCACAATCCCATGATCAAATTACTTCTCCAATGGGAAAGCGTAAGCCGCCCTTTTACATCTTTTCAATTAGGGTTGTTAATTAGTTTGGATTTTTGTTGATTATTATTTTTCTAAGCCTTTTTTTTTTTTCTGTTTTGCGTGTGTCCTAAATGTTTTCTCTTTTTGGTTGCTGGATCATAGGTGATTCGCAGCGTAAGAATGCGGCGATGTTGGATAGCGACGACACCGCTAGTTTGAGTTCGTCGTCGCCTGTCCGGTCCTATCTTATGCCTGATGGGGGTACTGAGGTAGTGGACTAAGATAGTTTATTAGATCAAGTTCTGGATAATTTGTATGAGAAAAACGCAATCTATTTTTTATCCAGGTTGGTTCCTTTCTTTGTTTTTTGGTTGATTTTTGCTTTATGTTGCATACATTATAGGGCCTATGAACTGTATCCACGAACTCATCAATTAGTATTTGCAAACTGTTTTAGTTTTATTAATGATTAATTGAGAGATGTTGTTGAGTTTGAGGTCAAGCTTGTTCTCATCGGACTTATTATCATTGTCCGCCTTGGGAAAGTTATAAAATGTATCCGGTCGCTAGCTCATCCCTTACTGTTTTGTCCTTGGAAAGACACTTCGAATAAAAAAGGAAGTCTCGCCGCTTATAATTAGATGGCCAAATCTTGACTCGACTAATGTTTGGACAATCCACGCACACAACAGATGTATTGTTGCTATCTTTTATAATCCAGCACTAGAAACTGGCTGTATTGATGTTTTAGTTCGGCGGTTTTCAACGAAGAGGGTCAACGAGAGTGAGCTTTCGAACTGATTATGGAAGCCTTCAGTAATAACGTGCACTATGAGTTTCTGGGGCAAAAGAAGTCATCTTATTGCTGTTTGTTATGCTGTAAATATTCCTTCTCTTTTAAGATGTGTTATTTTTATGAGTGATCATCAATTCCTTTGTCCATTTTTTTTGGGGGATGTTTGTGAATCCTTCTTCTTCCTACTCGATCATACTCAAGACTTTTTGTTGTTTGTGTTAGAGATCACTCTCGTGAAGAAATTCTAGTTAATTGAGAACTAGACTGTTTTCGGCGGGCAAGGCTCAGACGGTCAACGGGGAGTTGACCGGTTTGGTGAGCAAGGTTTCAGACGGTC
>JAOVVI020016760.1:0-10801 GCA_028571085.2 Nepenthes alata | reverse complement strand
GTAATTCATTAAAGATCACACTTTTTCTACATTAAACTACAAATCCATAAAGATGGCTTAAAGACAACTTGGCCAACCACTATACTGCGGCATGCCTTGGATAATAAGATGAATAAAAGTTATGAATTATTATACTAGAAGGTATAAAAATCAAAACTTGGACATGGAGTGAGAGGTGAGTTGCAAAGACATCATCTTTATGCATATAGTCAACTTTTCTTCAAAGGGCCGAAATGAATGCTCAAAAATGGGTGCAAGACATCCCCTTTAACATATTAGAGACAACATGAATTGGTGGAAACAAATCCCTTTTTAGAAGAAATACAGAGAGTGCCAAGAAGTGGTGAAAATTTTTCTTGTCTCGGTTTTTTTTCTTCAACCGGCCAAAGCAAGCATGAACATCCTCTAAGACTTACACAAGCACGACCTCTCTTTCACTTTTTACGTGTGGTTGGAGGCTCCTTGAACTCCAAAAGTGACACAAAGGAGGATGGAGTCAAGGGTCTCAGTATTTTCTATCTTTAGTTATCCTCCCTTTTCACTTTTCTCTCACTTGATTCAATGGATGAGAAGGGATGGCCGAACTTTCATCTTTTCCACTCCAATTTGCAGCCAAAATGAGGGGGAAATAGTCCCCCCCCCCTCCCCCCACCAAGAGGGAGGGCGGCTAATTAAAATAAGGAGGAAGGCAATTAGGGTTTCCCTTTTCATGAAATGGGGTGACTGGCCATTTAGGAATTGTTTCAGCTCTCTCCTTGATTCTTTTATATTTTTGAGTAGCTGAATGTTGTGAAAATAAGGGGGGATGCAGCTGAAACAGGGGTGAATAGGGGGTGTGCCATATTAAGGTTTTAGAGGGCAAAGTAGGGTTTCCTCTTTTCCAAAGATAGGGGCCGGCCAATTGGCGTACTTCAGCCATTTGTGATTCTTTCCTAAGTTAGGTTTGCAGCAAAAAATAAGTGAGGAAGCGGCTGAATGATGGGGAAAAGGGCCACAACTCAATGGGATTTGGGTTCTTAGGGTTTTTCTTTTCCGATTTTCACATTTTGGCACGCTAATTTAATTAGTTTTTAACTTATACTCACATTGAAACATATTAAACACATTCAAAATGAATTCCAATTAATAAAATAATGCACTAAAAATAACATCTATTACTATTGAGAAAATTACCAAAATACCCGCTAGGGGATTTCTCGAATTTAACTTGTCCAAGACTTTCATGAAGTTAGCCTAAGCCTCCATGCAAATTTTTAGTCTCCATGGATAACATGTATACTATTGTTTCCATAATTAATGACCTTTACCAATCGGGAGTCCAATCAGTTTAAACATGAAACACTGGGGTGTTATATGCTAGGCTTGAGAACAGTCACTTTTATCCCAGAAAGACAGGCCATGATTTCCTCCCAAGTTTATGAATGATTCATCAACATCAAATTCAATGTCCACAAAACCTTTGGTCCCTGTGTAGTTAGTGAATGCTTTATCTTTGGTAATAATGTTGCTAGGAGATTGATATTGAAATAATGTGAACTGCAATTTTGTTATTCTATTATGGTTCCTCTTGCTCATGGAGGTTCTAATCAATTTGCAGGGGTCGGAAGTGGAATCCTCTTCGACATAGATTAGATAGCTATGACTATACTGTCGAGCAGCATATAGTTGGATCTCTGCTGTTTACCCCTCTCTTACTTTTGCTACCAACTATCTCTGTCTTCTATATATTTTTTACCATCATGAATACAGCTACTGTCTTTCTCCTTCTACTGATGGAGGTTATTATATCTGTTATTCATGCTACACCTTACAACAAAATTTTCCTCTGGCTGGTGAGATCAAGAAGATTCCCTTCAGGAGTCTGGTTTGAAATTATATGTTGCCAGAATGCCTCTGTTTCTTCCTCAACTGTCGGGTTCATTAGCCAAGTTGGTCAAACAAGTGAAAATATGCTGCAGGACAGGAATGCAACTGAAAATATGTCTGCTCTAGTCTCATTTCTCCATAGCAATGTTTTGACTTTCGGTGAGCTGTTACATTATTATTTGTACCTCTCTGTTTTTTGTGATTACAATAATTACATAGCATTAGCATAGATTATTTGCCTAATTCAGCATTGTAGTGCTATCATGCACTCTTACAATCCTGTTAGAAATTATTTATGCAACTCATTTATTAACTAGTATTAAGCAAGTGCTATCATCTCTTTGGTCTTTCTCCACCACTGTGTCATTTCATCTCATAGAAATCATCCATTGCCGCACCCACTACATCACAGAAGCTAATTGCCAGGCATTGCTGTCAAACTCATTACTATCCACCATTGGCCAATCTTGCTGCCATGTTTGTGCTTCTATCCTTACATATGTATAACACCCCATCCCCTGAATTTATGCCAAAATGCATGAGGTCCCTAGTTTTTTGGTGACAAAATACCCCATAGTACCCTTCGGACTGTAGTGGGGGTAGTTCAAGTGTTGGAGTAACTTCTGTTTCATTAGAAAGACGAAGCTTTGACCCTCCTTGAACATGCATGCATCACGTTTTTGGATCCTTCATAATAATACAAACCCCTTTCTTTCAACCCACAAATTCAAAGAGATGGTCAAGGTCCTCTTCTCTCTCCCTTTTCTCCACCTCTACTGCCTAGGACGTGGAATGTTTCTTTTGTTGTTCTCTTTGATCTTTCTCCACCACTGTATTATATCATTTCATATTGCCTCACCCATGTCTCTCTTTATTCCACCACAAGGCAGCATTATCAAAGCTAATTGCCAGACATTGCTGTCAACCTTATTACCGCCCACCATTGACTGATCTTTCCGTTTTTTTTCTTCTTCTAACCTTGCGTCTCTCAACAGTTTGAAGGCAGCATCACCTCCATACCTACATCACAGCGACTGCTATCTTTTATCCATGTTGCTACTGTCAAAAACTTCCATCTCCATCTTCTATGTCTGTTGATTGTCAATTCTCAAACTCATTGCCAATTTTTTACCCTTCTGGCCCGGATCCTGATTTGGAAAGAATCCGGGCAAAGCAATCCAACCACATAGGTGCTGCTCAGCACTGTTTCTTACATGATTATACCTCGATAGAGAGTTGGACTGATGACTGATTGAACTTCTAGATTGGAAGTGTTATGTGGCTGTAGAACATCTGACTGTTGCTTTTGGATGGTGGTTGAAGCTGTTGACAGGTGGTGGTTGGGGGCAGAAATTGAGGTGAATACTAGTATTGTCTAGTGGGTGTTGTCAATGTCTTCTCAGGGAGGGTAATATTATTTGATAGGAGATTAATGATGATGAATAAAGACAGTGGTGGTTGAGATGGAACCAAGGCTAGTAGTAATATAGTAACACCATACTAATTGGGAGTGGAAGAAAGAAGAGAATAACCCCATGTTTGGTTGGAGGGAATAAGGTGGGAATAGAAATTCGTCCGTTTGTTTACAAATTTAACCGTGAATAAATATTCATTGGGAATTAGTATTTCTACAAATGTGGGAATTACAATTCCCACAAATTATTATTATTATTATTTTATTATATATTATTATTATTATTATTTGGTATTATTATAATTATTGTTATTTTGTATTATTATTATTATGTTTATTACTATTATTATTATTATTATTTTGTTTGATTATTATTATTATTATTTTATTATATTATATTTTATGATTATTATTATTAGGTATTATTATTAGTATTGTTATTTTGTTTTATTATTATTATTATTATTATTATTCTTATTATTTTGTATTATTATTATTATTACATATTATTATTATTATTATTATTTTTTACCTTATTCATCATATTATTCAACAAATCAAACAATGAAATATTAATTTTCACCTTATTCTATTCCAATAACCAAATATGAGAATAACAATTTAAACTCTATTCTAATTCTATTCTATTCCCACCTTATTCTATTCCAGCAACCAAACGTACCGTTAAGGGAAAATACTGAGAGTGGGAATAATGGTGTTGTCATTCTCAATCCAGCTTTATAATCAAAATTATCAGAGGTATTTGGCTGCAATTTTGATCATATAAAAAGAAACGAATGGATGAACTATTGATATTATAGAGATGACTGATCTATAATTATATCTTTGGTGGTTCAATACTCCTGTATCTGTAAGGGCAATATTCTCCTCCTTCACTGATGCCTGATTTTGTGGTCACAGAATATAAACCTTTTTAAGCACTTCTCCTTCTACTGGTTTACTCTGTGGATGCCATATTGGAAAACACCGGTTTACTCACAAAATATAAACTCACAGGAAGGCAAGTTGTCCTCTCCAAATTCCTAGCAAAATATGCAGTGAAGTACCTACCGTTCTTCAAAACTTTAAGGGGGACGAAGGCTATCAGTTTCTAGTGGATGGCCTAGTGCGAAGTAGCTTTTCGAGAATTCAAGGAGTACCTCTCCAACACTCCTCTCCTGATTTCGCCTCAGCAAGGTAAAAAGTTGTATTTGTACCTGGCGGTCTCCGACACGGCGTTGAGTTCGATCCTGATCCGGTGTACAACGGCTGATGTACTACGTCAGTAAAGTCTTGACGGACACCGAGACTCATGCCAAAAGGATCACTCTAGCCGTCATCTACTCCGCTAGGAAGTTGCGCCTGCACTTTCGAGCGCACAAGATCATCGTCTTGACCGCTTAGCAACTGAAAGGAATCTTGTAGAAGCCGGATATATACAAGCGACTGGTTAAATGAGCTATTGAATTTGGCGAGTTTGACATGGTGTTTTGACCGCGGCCGGCCATGAAGGGCCAAGCCCTCGTGGATTTCGTTATTGAAACGATGACCTAGCGATCTCACACCCTCGACCTCACTGAAGATGCCTACCAGCTAGGGATTCTTACTTGGACCTTGCATTTCGATGGGTCATCGATGCAGATTGGCAGCATAGCAGGTGTGGTTCTGAGGACTTCGGATGGGTTGTAGATAAAGTACTCAATGACCCTCAGATTTTCAACCACCAACAACGTCGCCTAGTTTGAAGCGCTGCTTGCCGGACTCCGACTAGCAAAGGAGTGCTCGACTAGATCCCTGGTTGTTTATAGTAACTTCGAGTTGGTTGTCAACCAGATCTTAGGGAATTTCGTGGCGTCAAACCCTCCACTCATGAAGCACCTTGCTATATTGAGGGGCTTGACTCAAGCGTTCGGCAAAGTTGAAGTGGCCCACATCTCGAGAGAAGAGAACTAGAAGGCGGACTAACTACCAAAGGTGGCCGGCATCAGGGAACCTAGAACAGTTGGTCAGAGACATGGGGGAAGTCCTAGCTGTCCCAAGGATTGATGACCCTGTGTGTAAAGTGATGCAAGTGGTCGATGGCGACAACTGGATGATCCCGTACAAGAGATACTTGACCGATGGAACCCTATCGGAAAGCCGGAAGATGGCCTAGGCCATGAAGAAGACAGCCGGCTACTGCACCATTATTGATGGGAGGTTGTACCACTGTAGGTACTCAACCCCCTATATGGGTTGTCTCACATCGGAAGAGGTTGAGTACGCATTAGGTAAGGTGCACCTCGGCATCTGCAGCTCGCACATTAGAAGCAAGAGCCTCGCCTTCAAGATCATGCAGCAAGGACTCTACTGGCCCTTAATAAAGCACGACGTCATGGAATTCGTGAAGAAGTGCGCGAACTGTCAAATCTATGGAAGCATGTCTCATCAGCCACGTGCGGAGTTGCAAGCCCTACAGTTGTCGTGGCCGTTCACCCAGTGGGGGCTCGACATTCTCGGCCCTCTGCCCGTAGAGTCCAGGCAAAAGAAGTTTGTCATAGTGGGTATTTACTACTTCATTAAATGGGTCAAAGCGTTGCCACTGGCACGGATCACCAAGCAAAACACAACAGAGTTCGTCCTCCAGTGCTTGTTTTGGGATTCCCAAGGTCATAGTGATTAACAACGAAACCCATTTCACCGGTAAGCGATTCACCAAGTACTACGCAATCATGCGGATAAAGCTTGTTCACACTTTCGTCGCCTACCTCCAATCCAACGGGAAGGTGGAAGTCACGAACTGGATGCTCTTACATGGGTTGAAGACAAAGGTAGAGGACGCTGGGGTTTCCTAAGCAGATGAACTGCTGTCCGTCCTATGGTTACACATGACGACCCCAAGAGAGTCGACCCAGGAGATGCCTTTTTGTCTATGTTACGGAATTGAGACAGTCATCCCGGTTGAAGTCGGGCTGCCCAACCTTCGGGTCGAATGCTTCGACCCCCTCAACAACTACGAAAAGCTAAGGGATCACCTTTACCTGCTCAAAGAAGTCCAAGATGCAGTGCACCGGCGAACAACAGCCTATCAGCAACGAATCGCGCAATACTATAACAAGAAGGTAAAGGCTCGCCAGTTCGAGATGGGAGACCTACTCTTACGAAATGTAGAGATGACGGGCAAAATCACCAACAGGAACAAGCTCTCTCTGAATTAGGAAATGTCGTTCCTTGTCTCAGTAATTCTCCGGAATGGGGAATACAAGCTATGCACCCAGAACGACAAATTGGTTCAAAGGACTTAGAATGCCTCCCACCTCAAGAAATATTACTAGAGAGTCTTAGTCGAGCCTAGGTAAGATTAGCATGCATCATTCGGAGTGCTTGTAATATGTACCATGATCTCATTAATAAAATAATTGTTTATTTATATTTGATTACTCATATGAATGCTTGTTTGTTGTCTCATAAAATCAAGCGACCTAAACTGCACCTAAGTGGGTGAACTTTCGTTCACCCGTAAGTTGACCTATAAACGATCAAAAAACCTTAGTCCCGTTATCGAGCAGCCCATGTGTAGCCGAATTTGAAACCTCAATCCCGTTACCGAGTAGCTCATGCCCGGTTGAGTTTTGAATCTCGGTCCCGTTACCGAGCAGCCCACACGCGGTCGAATTCTAGTCCCACTACCAAGTGGTCCATTCGCACTCGAACACCACGACTTAGGGAGCTTATGGCCATAGAGCTAGACCACCCCATCAAGCTATTACTGAAATCTTATGGGGTTTTCACAGCATGTGTGCGGCGACCTCTTCCAGAAGGAGAGAGCACCATTAGCCGACGACGGTTAGCTGGCTAGGACCAGGTGCACAATAGCCACGACGCCCTTCAATAGGGTTGAGCGCCCATAATCACATGCGAATGACGGCCTACAACATCGCCTGAGCCTGGCAGCTGCAGCCATGGAGCCTAGTTGACCCTAGTGAGGCTCACTAACCAACGTGCAACGACGGCCATGGGAAAGAGCACCCCCACGTAGAATCAAGGTGCCGCGACATTCCCTTATTGGAACGAGCACGGTCGGGCTGATGTGCCCAAAACAAGCCCAACAGCGTTAGGGACAATGCTTAGCTGGCAAAGGAAAAAAGAAACAAGGTAAGCGACTGAATGAAAGGTCGGTATGGAAGCATGAACACCAGCAATAATGCCCTCAAAAGTCTATTTATTTCATTTCAACAATCAAAATGTATAAAGTGGGCCATCCGCCTAAAGATAATACAAAATCGACCTATTGCCTAGTGGAAGGACGATCCAGGGGTTGGGGGCTCTCTGGCAAACAAGACAATAGTCTGGTGGCATCACTGGTGGAGCCCAACAAATCTTACCGCTACCAAGCATTGGCATTCCTTACATGAAAAATCAAGATCGGAAAGCCCGGGGCCACCAGATCCACTATGCGCCAGCAGAGATGGATGCTAGCACAGTATCTACAATCCAGAGCCCGTTTGATCTCATCCTGGTTGAGAGAGGTCGCCCTTGAGTTGGAGGATCTAGTCCTAAAGCTAAGCACGATCCCGCTCCTACTCGCACAGCGAATCTTTGAGGGATGAAATCTTCACTCGAGCGTTGGACAATTCACGTTCGGAACGGGAGGCCCTCTCCACCACAGCTCTGAACTTCTCTAGGTTGACTTGGGTCTGGGCTAGACGGTCGATGAAGGCGGCCAGTTGGTGGACCCTCTCTTGCAGCTACAAGTAGAAAAATCAGTTAGTTAAGCGATAGCAAAAGTAAAGAAAAGAAATAAGAATGTGCACAAGAAATACCTCAGCCAAAGATGGCCTCTCCGAGGGCAGACGACTCGATGTGGCCTCGATCGCTTCCATGACCCCAAGCTTTGGGGGCTCAGAGTGAGGCGCTTCCATACCCTCTGCGGTTTCTTCGAACTCTTTTGGCACCAAGGCCTCGGTTTTCAAGGGCACGAAATGAGATACCTCAGTCTCCACAGCATCCTTGGGCTCCTCCGCCTCCAAAATCCCTGGCTCTGGGGGCTCAAGGCAAGGATCCTTGGCAACCTCCTCAGCACCCTCCTCAACGACTCCGGCAGAAGATACAACCTCCATCTCCCCTCGGACCTCAGGCTCTGAGGGCTCGAGGCAAGGCCCTTCGGCAGCCTCTATACCCCAGCCGCCTCGATTGCCTCCAGAACTCCAAGCTCTGAAAACTCAGAATGATACACCTCGACAGCCTCCTCTGCCCCAACGATCATGTTGACCTCCGTCATTCCGGTTTCCGCCATCGCGTGGGCCTTGTCAGTCTCACCGGTTGGACGTTAGCTACCCGGTCGTCACAAAAAGCCTCCTCAACAATGGCAGCAAGAAGGCACGGTATGGGCTCCTTGTGTGGGGAGACAGCAGTAACGGGAACATCGTACTGGGCCAGGGTCAACGCTGGGATTGGCTCATCTTGGGCACCCTCCTAGTCACTCATGACCAATACGGGAGATCTAGATGAATCACCTCCCTCGTCCGACCCAACGGGCCCAGGCACCTGGCCCGACGAGGAAGCATGTGCAGGAACCGTCCCCCTTGTTCCTTTTATTTAGCGCGTGACCCTGTACTCGAGAGGTATCGCCCTTCGGATTCACCCTTCGAAAGTACCGGCCCTTTCTCTTCTTAGTCAAGTCTGGATTCGCCCTTCGGAAGTGAAACTCCAAGCGCGGGGACATCGAAATGCAATTTGCGCCCCGGTTAAAACGGAAGATCACTTTCACCAACTTGGTGCTGAACTTGCCATCGTGATGATGGGCAAAGATGCATATATAGAGCAAGTACCGAACAGTATTGGGATGAAACCTCGCAATCGGGACACCTAGACCCGTCAAGATCTCGTACAACTCTGGAGCTACCAGAAAGTGAAGCTCTCCTTTCAAATGGGTCTCGTAGACGGTGATGAACCCCTCCGGCAAAGGGTGCGCCTTGCCGTCTTTGCCCGGAAGCAGGTAAACCATGTCACTCGAAATCTTGTACCAAGTGAGTAGCAACTCAACATCGGAGGAAGTGAGAACGGATCGGATCTTGTCTACCTCCTTTAGAGCCATGAATGAAAACGAGCAAAGGGACTGCAAGCACATGGAGTGATTTGAAAGGAAAAGGGAAGTAAGGGAAATGGTGAACGGCCCGGGGTTTAATAGGAAAAAACCCAAGTCCCAAACAGAGTCGCACGAGAAATCGAAGAGTTGCCCTCATAATGGTAGCAGCAAGCGTCCGCCCCATGAGGTGACATGACACGTCCTTTCCCATCGCGCGTAATGATGGCCTGATGCCTCGTTTCCCTATACGAACGGTGCCTCCCAATCAGACTCAAGCTATCCAGGCAACAGAAAGGCACCGGTTCCAAGGGGACCCCCTGCTTGCTAGATCAATGGACCTAATAGCATACGACCCTGGCAGGCTCGAGGCCGATCCGATTGGCCTATGTCCTGATCCTATGTCCGGAATAGGCCACCGCAAGTCCGGATTGCTAGAAGAACGAGCGCCGGTAGCCCGCATGATCCATCTGAAGGTCATCTAGTAGCTAGAAGGCAGCATTAAGTTCAACAACACTTATCATGTGATATTGCTCAGAATAATCGACATTTTATTAAAGATCTAACATATACATTCGAAGGTGACTATCTACCTCAAAATATAAGAAGGCAAAAAGGTGATCCTATTTATGTCTATGGCCAACCAGGGCGACCGCCTCGAGGTCTCGAACTGCTCAGTCCGAGCGGCGTAGGCCCCCGACCGTTCCCTGGTAGCGCAAAGGGCCAAGGTTCACCTCTGAGTCTGGCATTCTCGAGTTGAAGGTCCATAATCTCCCCCTAATCCTCCGAAGCTTATCCTTGAACGAGGCAATCCGATCCGGGGCCCAAGTGTGGGCCTCAGCGAGCCCTTGCGATCTCGTCTCAGACTCGGACAGAGTTCAGGTGAGATGGCTGATCTGCTCCAAGCCCAGCTGCACCTCCGCAGTGGCAATGTCAACTCGGCACTTCTCGTCCTGCCGTGCACAAGCAACCTTCGTTGCACAGGACACCCGCCGCCGTTGCCAAAACAAAAAGGGATGATCAGGCAATGATTATAGAGAAAAAGCAGAACCACAGCCCGCGAGAATATAAAAGCCCTACCTCCTGGAAAGGTGAATGTACCTGTCAAGAAGGCCCGACAGACTCAAGATCTGTAGGTGCCCTTCGAGCCCTAGGGGGTTCAGTGATTGCGACACCCAGGCGGTGCACTTCCTCAGTAGTTTCCCCATCCAATGGGCCCTCTTCTCCAGCCTTCTTAGACGAATGCTCGTCGTCGATTCCCCCTACAAACCAAGGTCCCGAGGAAGAGGACGACATTGCACGCCCCATGGCAAGCAGAGTCGGAATATCAATGATGGCTCCGTTCGCCATCCGAAAAGCAAAGTTGGAGAACGGCAAAGTGAAGATAGAAACCCCCGTGGAAGATGAGAGATGAAGAAACGGTTGGTGGCTAGCGCTTAAATAGCCAATGCCCCCGC
>JAOVVI020016759.1:0-10801 GCA_028571085.2 Nepenthes alata | reverse complement strand
ACATAATTACGCTTAAAGAGGCAAAGCTTAATTATGAGCTCGTGAACAATTCTAGCTTTTATTTTGTTTCATATTTTATGTTACTTGTTCCTCTTTCTTATTCATTAATTTATCTTGAGAGACTAGGGCTAGTAGACCCTACTAGCAGATGGAACGAATAATCGAGGATAGATTGTGTTTAGTCCACACAATCAAAAGCCTTAGTTCTTGTTCATGCATACATCTTTCATAGTCATAATTCTTGGTTCTTTTACTCCTTGTATAATTCCGCGAGGACACAATCTTGGTTCTTTTCCTCCTTGTACAATGCCCCGAGGACGGCAGTCTTCATTATTTTCCTTCTTGTACAATGTCCCAAGGATAGCGGACCACGTATCACTCCATGGACGGAGTTATCTTTGATTACCACTATAACTTCCTATGGCTTGCCAGAAATATCACCAGTTTCACATAAGCAGCCAGGTCACATGGCAAGGATGTCCTTGGGTCTCCACCGTGATATTTATGGCAGGCCAAAAAAGGTTACCTGATGAATGATCCTTGGTCCAGTTTCTTATTATTTTTATTAAACTTGGTGAATCTTAACTTCTTGCATTTATCAGTGGCCATTTCATTGAAGTTCTTAATCTTGGAGATCTCAGTTCTTGCATTCTTATTCTTGGTTCTTATTCATTCACAGTCACTTTAATTTCTTTGGAAGCCATTCAGATATTCTTGTCATCACTCGATGTTCTTCATAATCGTTCATCATACAATTTTTAATCATGTATCAATTAATTCTTGACAATATAACATGTGCAGACCATTACACGATGTTTTATCCTTGCTTTTTCTACTTAATTTTTTGTTTCTCCTCAGTCACTATTCTTCACATTTTCTAATTCATATTTCTCATCGGTCACTGTTTTTCTCATCTTTTAATTCATCAAATAATTTTAGGATACTTATTATAATTTTTTTAACATAATTGTAGATAATAGCATTCATCAGACTTTAATATTTCATAATAACATCTTTTGAATATCATAATTTAATTAATCATAAAACATGAGTAATATAAGTAAACCAATAATTTGTAATACTTACATAAAATCATAATATTATGAAAAACATACAATATTTTACATAGATCTCATAATTGGAGAATTATAAAATAAGAGTTAGGTACACTTGCCTATATGGCTGGATCCCCTTTTCCCTTTTTCTTATCTGCTTCACAGCTTTGCTGCTTTGCTACTATGCTGCTCTCTTTTGCTGCCGCGCCATTGTCGCCGCTCTCCCATATTTATAGGCACAGCTTCCCCCATTCTAGA
Source organism: Nepenthes alata (assembly GCA_028571085.2). Classification (NCBI taxonomy): domain Eukaryota; kingdom Viridiplantae; phylum Streptophyta; class Magnoliopsida; order Caryophyllales; family Nepenthaceae; genus Nepenthes; species Nepenthes alata. The sequence goes on along the minus strand of JAOVVI020016759.1, from coordinate 9,488 downwards.
ACTTTCTAGAATTTTTGGGAGCATTCCGAATTCTAGAAGCTTTTGGAATTTTCGACAATTTTCTCCCATGTCGGTCGAATAATCTTTTCGTCATTTTTACATATTCAGATATTTTACACATCCTGTCATTCTTATCGGCCTTTTACTCATCCAAGTATTTTACTCATACCGGTTAATGACTTTTCCGACATTTTTAATCATTCTCGTCTTTTGCCCATATATCGTCCTTTTTCTATCAAACCGTAATTTCTACCTATTCCCGATAATCTTATCCATACCGATACTTTTATCCATTCCACCCACAACACCATCCCGAGCATTTCGGCCATACTGGGCAAATTGCAGCATTTTGTCCAAATGCATTATTCCGTCAGCAAAATGTACCATTCAGACATTTTGCACCAAACCGGATATTTTGATCAAATCGGCAAATTATGCCATTCTGCCTGTTTGCACCATTCCGCCCATTTCTCACCATTCTAGGAAAATTGTTCATTCCGGTAATATCTCTTTAAAATTCATATGGGCAAATTCCTTTCATGAGGGCATACTTCGGGGTCCAGCCTATTAGATCCAAATATCTTTCAAATTTTATAATATTTATTTAATTTTTATCACATCTAAATTATCCAATTAAATTAGATAAAAATATTTGAGATATTACATTCTCCCCACTTATAACAATTTAGTTCTCAAAATTTAACGAACCTCAAAATTTAACAGTCGGGGTAATGTTTCTAGTTTCTTCCTATCGTTCCTAAGTCACTTCCTTGGTTAAACGATTTATCATAGAGAGCCTTAGCCATTCGAATTTCTTTGATCCTCATCACTCGATACGTTCTATCTAAGATTTAGATTGAAGCCTCATTGTGAGACAAATTTTTAATCTCCCAACAACAGTCTAACTTGACCACATACCTACTTCCAAAATCAACGATACATGGAAGATTTAATGCTAATCCACCAAGTTCAAAGGTACAACAAATTTATTAACTACCTTTCCGGCTTAGTTCAAAACCTCAATGGGCTAATAATTCTTACTTTAATTTACTCTAAGCCTTAAAATGATCATTCATTTTGAAGCTTAAGTTGAGCCGAAAGATATATGGGTTCACCACGTTTCCGCTGCGCAACTCTGATAAATTATCTAACTATGAATCATCCAATTGTAATTCATCACCATAGCTAATTTAACTTGATGCCCAGAATTCTTTGATTGAGTTTGACTAATATTTCAGCATAAACCTCAAATCGCAATCAAACCTCAAAATTAAAATATTTTATATTCTCATTATTTCGTTGGTATGTCGATAAATTGACATATCAGTAGAACGCATGATCCAAATCGACAATGAATGGGCAACTTATCAGCCAATCAGCAATCTCCTATATTGCAAACATTATCATTCACTTTAAGCCTCAATCATATCCTGAGACCTAGGGAAGTTGTGAGCCCACACACACTTCCGCCATTTTGATTAATCATTTATTTCCGTATTAAAGATCTTCTTACAACTTGTATCCATGACTCCTATCAGACACCTAGGTTACGTGACAACTATAGGCCTAAGAAAATCCAAAAATATCAAGACAACAAATGCAGGGTTCTTAATCTTCAGATTATGATAACTTAGGAGACACAAAGGAGACGATCACTCAATAATTCGGCACAACCTCAAATCACCACCTAAGCCTTAAAACCTAAATACTCAGTAAACTTATTATCTCGTTGGCACACTAACGAGTTATCCTATTTGACTCACACACAATACCCAAAATCACAATAAATAGACCATCCTCGAAAGTTAATCCACAATTATCCAAACACCCAAAATCCTTACTGCTCTAACAACCCCGAAGCAAAACTATGAGGACTTCTTACCTCATAATTTCATAACTCCAATACGTTAAATATTATTCTGTCTCCCAAATCAAGAATACGACATCCCATTACCCAAGTATTAGAACCTATTCGTGATTTACCTTTCACACTCGAGCACACAGTTAATCGTATTTTTAATTCAAGATACGATCCTCACATGGGGTTCACACACCCTTTCAATTCTAGTAATTCATCAATGAGGCCATCCCAAAAGCTCTGAGGCACCTCATGGCAAAATACTCGGTAAATGTTTTATTGGTTCAATATAGAGTTCTCCAAATTTAGTGTCAATCCTAGCACAACTGCAAAACAACCGTCAATTTAATGATCAGGAGATAATTTGGGTTGACTATTTCCTCTAGGAAACTTCCTCAAACACTTACACTACCCAATCACCTTAGCAACCACAAAACAACTTCCAAGTGTGGTCTTACATGCTTACTAAACTTGGCACAAATCCTAATTAAATGATTTGCATGTGAAACAATATTAATTTTGTTGCCACTCAAACAATGATGCCTCATATTAAAACATTTTCACCCGATTATAAGGTGTCATATTCTTACCATCGTAGCTCACACAAGCATGATACCTTATTAAGCAAATCACTCTCAAAATCATATTAAGCCTTAATACCATAGTGTAATTAAATTATCCCAACCAATCATATCTATACACCCGAGAAAATGTTGTAGACCTCGATATTGCTAGTATAAAACGTACGATCTTCAAATAAACAAATAAGATTAGGAACACCAATAAAACATAGATTCTGGATCCCACATACATCGAAACATCAAAATCCAGGAACCTTATCTCCTGCCACGATGAATGACACTTCTACACTTTGTGTGTCATCGTGAAACCTCAATCCATGATATTGACCTCCTTAGCTGTTCGACCCATGCAATGGGGGCAATCCCGAATCATGTTGTTGAACTATCCATACTTGAAAGATGCTCCCAAAAATCCCACTGAAATAAGACATTAATCTATAATGCATCCATGAACATGTCCAATGATATCTATTATCCTCGAGACCTATGATCCTTTTTACGTCAACCTTCCGAGGTCGACTTCTCCTCCTATCATACCGAGAGTAGCATTACCTTGTCTTCTTTTGAATATTTGATCACCACAACATCATCTTAATTCTTAGGATCCACATCTCAAGCTTTATAGAACCTGAGCTGCCCAAAAGTCTAGACACTTAAACATCTCCAAATTGATTATAAATTGACATCCTTGGTCTCGTTACACAAGATTTGTCTTTAAGTTATTCTAGCCCCAAGCCATCGACTCCATCTCATCCATCATACTTGATACATCAACCATGTACTCCTTCTTAGCAATTTACTAGCCGTAGGACTTCAACCCAGAGCCGATCTAACCAAAATTAATTAACCTAGGCCTCAAATTCATATTGATCAATTCAAGCACCCAATCAGCACCATCAAATTCAAACCTTAAGATGGCACCCTACAGCTCCTCTTTGCCTCATGGTCGACCACTATCACGAGTAAACCCTTATCTAGGAGCCATTGAAGTCACTTGTACCCTACTTGAAGGCAACGCAATATGGGTTAGGTCATGCATCAGATACTAACTAGGAACTTATAAGTTAGACTATAAGGTATCAAATCTTTGGGATATTCTATCATCAAAAACATAAATACCGAATTCTTTTGAGGCGAGGAGAAATTGATTCGGTCAACACCTGTTGACCGGAAAGCAAGAGGTGAAAGAGAAACGTAATCCGGTCAATGCTTGTTGACCAAAAAGCACGAGGAAAAAACATAAGCCGATCAACGCCTGTTGACCAGAAAGCTTAGAGGAAGGCTTATCTGGTCAACGCTAGTTGACCAAAAGTGAAAGAGAAAAGTAATACGGTCAATACAAGTTGACCGAAAAATGGTAAAGGTAAGTAAAATCTGGTCAACATCAGTTGACCAAAATATGTAAGAGGGAGCACCTAAATCCAGTCAAGGCCAGTTGACCGGAAACATAAAAGAGAAACCTAATCTAGTCAACGCTAGTTGACCGAAAATGAAGGAAGAACATTTAAAAGAGTTAAAGGTGAATCAAGCTAAGATGGAGGCCAGAAGTACTGAGGCAATAAAAGGAGACATAATCGGTCAACGCGAGTTGATCGGAATAATAAGAAAGCCTTTACGAAAAGTAGAATCAGAATGACCATGCCTGAGTAGGTAACCTATTCCCAACCACCCTCGAGTGGTTGACCTGCTCTACCTACTACCGTCAGACCAAATGCCTATAAATAAGAACTGAGAGTGTAAGAAAAAAGGTTAGGAAGAGGCTCTCGATCGAGTTTTCTAGTAAAGGAAAAACTAAAATTTTAGAAAGAAGTAAAGGAATTCAGGCATATGTACCCCCCTTATTTTAAGATCATGATTTAATGTAAGTATACTCATATTTATAATGTAAGTATGTCTGATTCTTTATGAACTTATGTTAAAGTATGTATGATATTGTTCTGATCATATGAATTAAGGAAAAATTTCTTTTAATGCCATGTTAAAGGAAGCTCTATTCTACATTTTCATAAAGACCACATTCGTATTAAGTTTTGGAACCGGCCCTATATTTTGATGCTGGCATTATATTAAAACTGGCCTTGTATTTAGTATTGAATCCGGCCGTGTAATTTGAAACTGGCCCAGGTTGAAACCGGCATTTATACGTCATTTTGAAACTAACATTTGTAGTATGATTTTGAAATCAGCCTGGTATCGCACTTTGAAACTGGCATTTATTTTATGATTTGAAACTTACTTTTAAGAAAAAAGACCTCCGACTTTTAAGAAAAAGACCTCCGACTTTTGAGAAAAAGAACTCCGACTTTTGTGAAAAAGAACTCCAATTTTTTAGAAAAAGAGCTCTGATTTTAAGATGATAAATGAAAGGCTATACGAACTTCAATTGTTAAAGTTAAGAGCAAAGACTATAAGAACATGAAAAAATATATGTAATTCGAACAGCAAGTGAAACTCTATGACTTTTGACTTTTGAACTATGATGAATGGCCAATGAAAGATATGAACTAAAAACTGAGTTTTTATTAAACTTGCTATTAAAGATGGATGAAGGATATTGGAGTGACACTCAAGTACTGCCACTGGGCCACGGGAGAATTTTTGGTGGCACAAGGATTTTGGACTATGGCCCCATATGTTGGGTAAAAGGAATTACCTCCCGCCTCGGGAAGTATAATGAGAGGATACGGCTCTAGGTCCTAGGGTAGCACACAATCCTTCCTCGATGTTGTCTGCTCCCGTCCGGTCCCTAAAGATGATAAGTATTTTGATCGGCTTTCATGAATTTTCTAAAGACAAGATAATAAGAATAAGAACAATGAATTTTGAACTTAAGCAGAAAGGATATGATGATTCTTGTATGCTAAGTTTATGTTATGAACCCTTACTTTGATCCGATTATACTAATGTTAATGTTTTCTGCATTTAGGTACCTTGCTGGGCTTTGTAGCTGACTCTTGCCATTTTTCAGATGATGAGAAGCTTATGGAGGACAAAATTTAGTATAGTCATATAAAGTAATTATACGGCATAGTTGACCAGAGGAGATCAGTGAAGGAATTGATATATTTTCTTTTGATGTTTTGAGAAGGACTTGTAATACACTTTCGTTGTAAAAGAATTTATGGATATTAACATATTTTTGTAATTATGATATGGATGAATGAAGTTGATAATTCTAGTAGCATCTCATGTCATGTCAAGGTTTTCATGTCCGACCAACCATAATATTGGCCGGTCAAGTGTGAGAATAACACTTTAAGGGCAAACTCAAGGAGTTTGGCCTTAAGCGATCCTGTGCACAAAATGAAAGGTTTTTATAAAAGAAAAGAAAAATTTTTATGACCACCTAGTTAATATTTTTACTGTCTATGGCTTAAAGGATAGGATTGACGGCAGCCATATGTGGTGGAATGTGTCCGGTCCATCAGATAGACAATCAAACTCATAGCTCATCTCTAACTTAGTTCAAAACTAAACTAGCCAACTAGGATAATTAGAACTATCCAATCTATTTAATTGTCCTACACCTACGTCTACTTATTAGATCATTCTTAATCTATCCTAAGCTTCCGCATACGATTTAAATCAAACTTAAAGCATCTCTTTTCTTTGATACCAACTGTGATGAACCATATTTTTCTACCGAAAATCTAGTAGAGTTTCCTCTATAATACGGTCGTCTAACTATAAAAATACCTGTAAAATATCATGTATAAGAATATAAATCCTCCAAAAATGTCACAACATCTCAACAACTATATAACCATATTTTTTTTTTACTTACCAAAAAAAAACATCTCAACAACTCACACATATACATCCCAATAGCTCCAAGTTTTAACAACATACAAAAATCAATACACAAACTACACAGGATCCGAATGCCACTACTTAGATATGGCTCCAACGTGGTGTATCTATACACAACATCAGCCAAAGAGAGATGCCACTAGGTACCTGTTATAAACCATAGTATCTTATGGAAGCACAATAAATCCAAATGACAATAGAAATTAAACTATCTGATCATTAGCCATTTTTACAATATACATTAATAAATCCAACTGAAATATGAATGTATACAATTAATTATAATCTATAAGGTATAAGTCCTTCGATCTGGTCTTTCAAGTCCATAGCCTAGTCCACCTCTAGTCTCTACTTTGTCCCATCGGCATAATAGGCCTGTGCGAATCTAGGGGCAAGAAGAAGCAGCAAGGGTGAGCCAAATGTTTAGCAAATATATCATATTCAAAACCGTAGACAATATAAGGAAGGTTAAGCAATGAAGGATATATATAATCATGAAAAAGGATGCATAGACAGGAACATGACCAAATGCTTTTCAATTATGCTTTAGAATACAATATATTTCTCTTTGGAATATAATTTATACATAATTATTCATCTTTGCGGATCAGTGTCAGTAAGCCTTACTAACCAAAGGTGCGAGAGAATGAGAAAAGGATCATAATACCCCACATGATCTAAAGTCACAAGCTCCTATTATCGACCTAGAGGCGGGCCATCTACATATCATACTTGTAGATGGGTTGATAACACAAGGCCCCCACATATTTCCCTGGGTGCTGAGGTAGTCATCGTCCTTCCACAGTAACATCCTAAGGCTTGCCAAGAGTATTACTAGCTACAATACACGGCCTGAATAATCCTTGAGTCTTTACTGTAACACTAATGCAGGCCAAGGGATATTACCATTCATAACGTAAATCCATGGTCCAAGTTTCATGGGTTCTTATTCATTTGAGGGAAGGTCTACTACAATTCGATTCACAATATCTCCATCCGGGAGAACAATTTTGTAATGACCCGAGCTTCCAAAACATGATAATTAGGAAAAAGATGGGCTTCGTTGGGATACTGGTTCTCAAACTATGACAAAATATGAGTAATTAACTTAAAATATGTTAATTAAGGTCAATGGATATAGGAGGAATTTGATTAAAAATCCCAAAGATCCAAAATTGGTAAATCGGGAACCAAAGTTATAAACCGAGAAACTTTCATTTATAAATATGATTTTGGGATTTAAATTATGATAATCATGGCCTGTTAAGGTTATATAATCAAAATTAGAGTCCAAGGATGCGAAGAATTAGGTTGGAAGGGTCAAAACGAGTCCCGGATGGAAAAAGCGTGAAGTAGGCTTGCAACAGGCTTGATGTGGGCCTGACCTGCGCCCGAGTAGCGTTCGAGCACAAACGGGGCATGAAAAGTAGAATTCACCGCTCGAAGTGGTGCTCAAGGTGCCACCCGAGTGGGTTTAGCAGAACCGGGCACTTAAAGCACACCCAGTTGGCGCTCGAACGCCAGTAACAGGCTCCCTCACGTGACTTCTTCCCTTCGTGTTTTTAAAGGGGAGATTAGGGTGGGGAAGGAGTGCAACAATGAGAGCAGAATGAGAGGAGAAGAAGGAAGAGGGGAAAAATCTACCGATCCACTCCGGTCCGGGTAAAAATAATTTTAGACGGACCTCACGCAAGTGTACCTCAGAGACCTCAGGCAAGTGTACTTCGGATGTTATTTTATATTTTTACAGCTTTTTTGTATCTCAAAAATAGTATTTATGCTTTAAATCCATGGTTTTGCATATTTACTGTAAATAATGCCTATTTTCCTAACTAATCGGACATATTTTATATTTATTAGTATATACTGCAAAATATGTCTCTGATTTCATGAAAATACATGGGTTTGATGTTCGTTTATCGTCCGAAAATTTTTGCAAAACCCTAGGTACGAAAATTAAAGATTTGATGCTTTATTTTTCATAGCTTATGTTATATAAAAGTTAATCTGTAATGTGATAATGTCACTAATATAATTTATGCCACAATTTTACATCGATTTATACTGTTAAATTTTCGAGAACTTAGGAAGCCAAACCAAAGGGTTTTAGAATGTTACTTTATATTTTGAAACAAATTTGAAGGGTTTCAAACTATTTATGTATATTTTAAAGCGAAACTGAAGGGTTTTAGACTGTTATTATATATTCTAAAATTGACTAAAGAGTTATTGTGGAACTCTGATTGACTTTTAAAATTGAAAGGGATTTTCAGTTAAAAAATAAGAAGAAAAAATATTTCTGATACTATGAATTAGGACCCGTGACTGATATATAATTAAATTAGGTTCTCTGACATGCCTTAGAATATTATGGTGGTAATCGACGATAACTCTGTCTATGAAGTTATATGTGGTCCGTCCTTTCTCAGAGTGTTAACCTAGAGGGTAGTTTACTATTATTGACCGACGTACTATACTGAATCCCATGAGAAGGGATGTCTCACGAGATGGGATGACTATTACTTGCTTTGATTATGTGCAAACGCAATCTATCCTCGATTATTCGCCCCCTTTGCTAGTAGGGTCTATTGGTTGGGTCATTTACTAATAGAAAAATAGTTTTCTATAATTTATAGAGTTGAGACCGATTTCTACTTTTTGAAGCCTGTCTTACCAATTTACTATTAATGAAGTATGATTACACTAATTTTTGATTTTTGAAGTTTGAGTGTTTCTGTTTCCTGATAGTTCTGTAACCTTCTATATCATGTTTAGCTATAGTTTCTGTAAATCACTACTTTAAAGTATTTATAGTTTAATATGCATCTATATCCATTTTACTACATTCTGTTCTGCATGAAAGTTTTACTGCATGTCTACATGTACCTTGCTGGACATTGGCTCAGTATTTTACTATTTTTTCCCATCAAATAAGGCTATACAGATGATACTGGATGATTAGGCCTAGCTAGAGATTAGCAAGGAAGATCCTGGAGACTTGGTGAAGTTTCAAATATTTATCTTGAAGTATTTTGGGAGATCTGATAGTTATGCATGTTCTATAGAATTGTGTAATGGAAATTATGTAATAATAACTGTGATTTGTTTTGTATTCTGATGGAATAGAAATTATGCTTCCGCAGGTTTAGATAGTTGCTTCCGCTATATGTTTTTTGGATTCTATACAAGTCCTAAATGGCATCTCCTATATGTTTCTGATTTAGTGGATAGGATTATAT
>JAOVVI020016758.1:0-10801 GCA_028571085.2 Nepenthes alata | reverse complement strand
AAACAGTTAACGAGTTATTAAATTATTTTTAGATATGATTTTTAAATCTTGTGATTTGATATATATATATATATATATTATCAAATTATTTAATAGTATTTATTACATAATTGTATCTCGGTATTTAGATTATATTTAATTTAACTGATTAAATATTTATTTATGGGTTTGAATTAATGCCAGATTTGATATAGTTTACAATTATAGGTCTTGAGAATTGGGACATGACAACGAAAAGAAAATCTTACATAAACACGTTCTAACAAAATGGCCATACTCGATAAAAGTTTGATCATATTCTTAATAGTGTCTAATATAATTTTGTGAACTTTGCTGCATAATTTGCCCTGCGGCTAAAATTATTTGTTTACAACATTACATATCAATCACTACGTAACAACAATGAATATCTTCCTTTTATTCAGTTTTGAATGTTTCAAAGAATTGGCATTTGATTATCTGCACTAGACGCCACACAGGACTTAAATTCCGGTATCAGTATATAAACGAATGAAGTAATAGAATATTGACTTTCCAATATGCATATAACAGAATATAAAAGAATGATCATCAACATGCGTCAGCTGACAGTCTTTGCTTGACTTCACTTGGGATTCTCCCTAATCTCTCGTTTTTCATCTCACTCTTCTTATTTCCATGGGGCGATCTTATATCACGAAGCCGCTTCTCCCTTGACAGTATTTCTGCTAGCCTATGAAAATATCAGAAGATTAATTTATATATATATATATATATATACTAGAGAAAATGTTACTAAATAGACTTTGAATTATCTAGTTTCTTGAATAGATTACTACCTCTTCAGAATTTCCTCGTTGGTTTGCTTACTAATTGGCTCGTATAGACCTGTGTCTAAATTGACCTTACTAACAGGCTTCTTCAACAAGTTCTCTCCAACCTTCGCAAGACCCTCTAAGTTTTCCATGGTTGCACAATCGACTGATGCTAAATCCCCACTTATTGTATCATCCTGCACCCAAAACATAAATTAGTTTGTGTTTTAGCTATTAAAAAAAAATAAAAAACAACCACTAGATAGGCATGATCCCCCTTGTATATTTTGAAAATAATAGTAAGGAAGCACAGTCTCACATCGAAAATTACACAAAATTATGAATATTTACATGTAAAATTTTGCTACGATTCATGTAAAGCATTTAGTGTAGTAATCTGATGCACAAGCATAGTGCACACGGTTGATCTGGTGCATAGATACAGTTTAGATGTTCACTTGGCACTCTAACAAATGGGAAGGCTGTGGTAATAGTTGATTTTTTGACCAACATAATCGTTAAACGTCAACGGTCCTAACTATTAAAAGTCATAATTTTTTATAAACAAATATATAAAAAAGGCTCATGTTATATATAGAATAAATAAAATTCAAATTGAATATAGAGATTGCTTGATGGAGAAAGCATTCTGTCAATTCCAAGCAATCCTATTTCAAATTTAAAGATGTGGCTTGATTATTTTAGTAAAAGATATATAACCAAGCATAAGACATCATTATAATATAAAAGCCATTTATAAGACCCATATTTTATAATATGTAGTCAAATGTTGTTTTAAAGAACGTGGTGTGATGGCTCCTGAAAATTCTACATTTCGAACAATCCTGCCTAACCGACCGATCAATGGTTGGGAAGGCAATGCAAGATCTCATAAAAATGGATAGAGGTGCCAGCTTACTAGACATAGCCTCACTTCCTAATGAGCTTAACTTCCCAGATATATTTGAAGGGCCTTGAAGAAAAGACCCATCTTGCCTTTTTAGTTAGGCAGTCCTAATTAAATCGCGACCAATGTATCTCAGCTATTGTGGCCTGTTTTACGTAAGTGAAATTGAGTGTGAAATCTTAGGCTTAATGAACACGAAAAACAGACAATGAATAGCTTTGTGTTTTTGTTTCCGTAGCTGGTACAACTTCCTCCTTATGTGACTGCAAAACGTTGGATTTGTATGTACCTGGATTCGGATGTAGTTTTCTTCGGAATGAAGATCTTGCAAGACGGTAGCAATATGGTAGTCCACCATATCAGCACTTCCTTGCATAAACACATCAACCAATGGATTGAAGCCGCTACTTGTCAGCCATCCGAACACACCCCACTTAGCTGCCGTCTCAGCAGAGAACCCTTCAGATTTTGGTGCGCCAGTTCCCAGGGATAAAATCAGAAAGCGACGATAGTCCGCAGCCTTTATGGAGAAGAAGTCATCACTTCCACTTGTGATCTCCTTTATTACTTCGCCAATTGCCAGCAAGGCCTAAAACATTTGCACCACCATCGCCATGATTAGATCTTCAATCCCCTTAAGTTTATGATTCTCAGAAGCTGATAACAGAGAAAAACTATTCATTACCGGATTGTTGGCTGCTATACCGCCATCAATAAGGTTGAACTCAGTAACTTCTCCTGCAGGGCCTTCATTAGTGAAATAATGGCACGGCAGGATAGTAGGAGCAGCTGAAGTTCCAATGCATATATCAGAAAGCAATGCATCTATGCTTGCGGTTTTCTTCACCTAGAACACGAATTTACGTTGTCACGGATAATTAGTACTTTTAGTACCTAGCAAAACATGTGAAATATCACGATGAAGTTTTTGGCTAGTCTTAAAGATGATGAACTACGTACCTCATAGCTAGAGAAGATTATAGGACGCATTTGTTTTATGTCGAATGTTGGGATTACGACATTTGTTAATGTCTGGTGCAATCTCGTGGTTCCTAGCTGTTCTTTGACAAGGCTATGCAGATATTTCCCATCATATCTGGGTCCATCCAGTGCTCTGAACATCTTCCCAACTGGGTTCCTATTATTTATTGACATAATAATAACAATAAACATTCAGCTGTACCTACTACGAGACACATACGTACGTACATATATACATACATACATACCCGGACTGGGGGAATATTTTAGGGCCATGATCGAGGTAGAATTGTGGGATATCTTTGGCTGCGTAGAGGGGGCGATTATTTTTGTCCGGAGCTGTTAGCATGGCGGTCACAAGACCACCAGTGCTTGTTCCTGCAATCACATCAAAATAGTCCGCGATTCTTGCATCCTCACCATCTAATTTCTGCAACATTAGTACGAATGCATGACACCGAACATTTAGCTTTACTTCATCTGTAACTCGGCACATGTTTTTTTGTACACAAACTATAAAGTTCAGCAGAAATAATTTCTACCTGAAGTTCAGCTTCTAGGAAGGCAAGAATGGTCCCCGGAAGAATGCCCTTTATTCCACCTCCATCAATGCTAAGAATGGTGATAAAGTTACCATAAGTTGGAGGCTGTAGTGGTGCCTTAGATATTTCCATGTCGGTTTATACTGCAAGGTATAAGAGACGAGCCGGGTGAGGTGTAGAGCGTATGTTAACTAAGCTAGAGATGATCGAGGAAAAGAGAACAATGAGGACGTTATAAACTTTGAGAAAGAAGGATTGATGAGGAGTTTGATAACAAGGCCTTGGATATTTATAGAATTCCTGTTCTTGATGTTGAGCGCCCTCTTGTTGAATTTCTCAAGTTGACAAAGTAAACGTTTGAAAGGTCAAACCAATTAGCAGTTACCGATATCGTTATAATTAGTGGCAGCTTCATGTCTAGTATCACAACTTATGAATAAAGTCTTCTCAGTTTTCACCCTCCCTAAATCATCCGGCATGATTGTTCAGAGTAAAGTCTCCATTCATGGCTCCGAGCTGCAAGAACTATGACTCAGTCTAAACCTGGCAGTGCTGGGCTAAGAAGTCTCGGTACCGATAGCAGATATGGATATGTATACAGTATTGACGAGATAAATTATTTTTCTAAAAACGGTAACAAAATAAGTTAGGGATAAGCCAATTAAAATGAAAGTCTAGACAATAATATAAAATATAATTAACAAATAATACTATTGTATATCAAATTATCAACAATAAAATTATATATTACTTGTTTTCTTGGCCAAAATTATAAGGGAAGAAACGGTATGCAAGTTAATGGTGAGACAATAAAATAAATTTTATTATAACATTGGCTTAAATTTCTGTAATTTATATTATAAATTTATTTTTTTATAATTATAAAATTATATGATAATATCCAAAATATATCGAAAACATGACAGAGCCAAACAAAATCACCACGTGTCTGGCACTTTAGTTCGCAGCGAAAAAATCGAACTCTGTGATCTGAGGCATGACTATATACTGTAAGTTGCCATTAACAGTGGTGTTGCAGCCCTTGTGGGTAAAAAAAATATTGAGCAGTAGTCGCATAATGGGATTAGAGTGCAAGTTTTTAGCATAAATGTTTGGGTAAGTGGGTAAATATTAAGTAAATATATCAGGTGCAGTTTAAGTTAATTACCAAGAAGTTCGAATTTTATTGAATTGCTGCTCTTATTAAATCACATATAGGATCGAATTCCAACCAAAGTAATTAAGATTCTGAAGCAATATTCTAGTCAGGCACTTGAGGTAATCTCAGCCTGACGATAAACGTCCATAACATGCTGATAAATTTGCATTATCATGGAGTCACATTATCAGATAATGCCACAGTTTTCTTTGAATTGGAATCGTTAGCATACAACAGTATTGAATGGTAGGGCTGCTGAATTCTTGTCCTGAAGCACAGGGAACAACTCATCCTTCCCAAGTAGAATGTCGTCGCCTTAATTGAACGATATCGAACGTGTTGAAAGTGTTCTCCTAAATTTCCAGGAACTCTCAATTGCTGTGGAATTTCTTCTTATGCATGCACCATTGATAGCAACTTGTCAGGCGTCTGGAAATTGACCAATCATTCTTTTTTATTAAAAAAAAAAAAACCTCCAAGTGCAGTTCTTCTTTGATCTTACTCAACTACCAGCCCCATGAAGTCATACCTACAATTCAATAGCCAGCTAAACCTCGCATGCTCAATTCTGCCTACAAAACCGAGAGGCTGCTCAACATGTTTAAATCACGGAAACGTTGATTCTCTAGCATTTACTATGATTTAAATGTTGACTCCACAATCTATGTTCAAAATCGAAGGCGCAAATGGATCAGAGTTGAAGCACGGAGGCATGCGGCAGGGGAGATGGGAACGATACGTTCGCAATGCCAAGATAAACATCACGTTTTTAATAAAATTAAACAATGTAAATCTACAGGAAAAAATAAATTAAAAAAAAAGCTGCATGTTTCTTGTATCCGTGGACAATGTTCAAAAGGAATTGGAACATCGTTTCTTCACAAAACATCAACTAATTACATAACCAAACAACTTCTAAAGTAGCCCAAACTTAAAGCAATGTATTAACCATTACCAAACACTATAGTACAATATTTTTAGATTCCTAAACACAGTCTAAAATATGGCATAATATATTAAACACTATCCAAATTCATTAAACAACATTCAATATTATTAAAATTTTAAACTCTCTATGCCAGCTCGGTCATTCATTTTTATTTATTCGTCAAGAACTCTTATATCTCATTTGAGAGTTTAGTAAAAATAGTCAAAGAGTGAACCAAGAACTCAACAAGATACATAATATATAAATAATTATATATACTTTGCAATAAAAATATATTAGAAGGATCAAAGAACATAATCGGATGTAATAATATGACATTTTCACAAGACTTGTGTAGGAAATTCAGCTTATACATTTTCAGAATTCTTATCATGTTCTTTTTTAATTTAAATCATCAAATCATACTAGAATTTTGAGTTTTTTTAGGGATTATGTTCAGTAGGTCTTGCCAACTAAATAAGTAGACAATCGAAACTCGGGTTGTATATAATCTCATACAAGTAAAAGCCATACGCTATTATTTAAAACTTGTAGGTAGGCCGTCTACAAATCACTCTATAGATAGAATCGAACGCCGCTTCTTACCTGAGGATGATATGTTCGGATATCGATATACCACAATATACTAAGGCATGTCATAATATACTACTTCCTAAATAATAATTTTCGTCCGATACAATTCTTATAAAAACACTACACTTTTTTCAAAAGTCATAATTTTCTTACTTCTGGAGAAAATATTCATAGTTTATATCTTAATTGTAGTGTTTTCTTTCATAATTCTATAATTTTATGTCATTTAAAATTTAATCTTTTTGTATGATGCTGAATTAATATGTAATGTAGATATATTCAGCAAGTGATACATAACTCGGCAAAATGCAGAATATGTTACAAGATTCCAGAACATGTGGAGCACTTCTTATATATTTCTAGCATATTTAAGACTTATACTTAATAATTTAAATCATGTAGAACCTTATGTGGAAATTTAAAACATGTAAGAATTATAAATTTCAAAATTTCAGACATATAAACCAAATAGTGTAGAAAATTGATAGTAATAGAGAAAACTAGCATCATGCAAAGGACTTATATAAATTTTTCGGAACCTAAGAGGCATAAAATTTAACCATGAGTAACATGCAGAGGGTTCGGAACCTAAGTGATACATAATATTAGGTTAATATTCGTGTGGGAAGTCACTGTTATTAAATGAGATTACATTCACTGTTATGTGATTGTATGAATATTGCAGTAAATGGGTTACATAAGGGGAAATTGGGAAATATACCATAAAGTCATATATGACTTCTTCATGGCCCTAACTCCAAGATTTATATTAAAGATATTAAATTTATATAAATTAATAAACTTTTAAAGTTAATTATAAATTTAAATTAAAAATTAAATGTCAAAGTGAAGTGGTCTAAGTTTGAGTTGTGTCGAGTATTCACCTGATTCATACATAAATATATTTTAAATAAAATTGTTGCATCTGAAATGTATATGAGAGGCACGTGCATGTTTAGTCTAAAATAGCAGTGTCTAAGACACGCATGTTGAACACTCATGCGTAGATTTAAAGAACCCTTTGCACCTGTTCTATGATTGGTCGATATATAATAAAAAGGCCTTCTGACCAAATTTTAATTTTTTTTAACAAAATTTGAGAGAAGAGAAAGAAAGAGAAGAAGAAAAGAGAGAGAAGAAGAAAAAAAGAAGAAAGAAAAAGTGAATACAAGTTAATTTTAGGTGAATTTAAAGCTAAGATAAGTATATCTAAACATATTTTGTCTTTTGTATTTGAAATTTTTTAAAATGTTTGAGCATTTCTTGTTTAAATGCTCTTATTTGTGATATTTATTTTTGTTGATTATATATTGCATATATATTAATTTGATTTTTATTTCATGAGATTTTTTAAAAGCTTGTATCTTAAATTTATACATGCTATATTCAAATATTAGAATCTTTTTACATATCTTTTATTTGCTAAAAATTTAATAAAAACTCTACTTTAATTTTGATAAATATTGAGAAAAAATTGATATATATATATTTTTTTTTTGTAGAATTTTCAGCTTTAATTAAATAAGAATTATTGTAGAGAATTAATAAAATTTATTAGAATATATTCTAGTGTATTATTTATAAATCAAAAATCAAATATAATATCTCCAAGTCAAAAAAGTAATATTAAACCATATAAATGATAATGTGTAGCCAGCCTATTGATGCATCATCAATAATGATGCATGGCCTTTACTTATGTAAAAACAGTCATAACTTAAATTTTAATATTTAACATTTATTGATAAAATTATTACCGATATTTAATTCTTTTACATTTTGATGACTTTTGCATGTATTACGTTTTTTTATGTTGGAATAATTTTCATATATTTTAAATTAGTATCTATTGTACAATTATAGCATGTTTTACGTTTGTATATTCATACATGATTTTCACATATTTTATTACATTTTTGTTATTATTGGTATTTTAGTTTCTTATTTTAAATATTATCATTTATATGTTCGTTTATTAAATTCATATATGTAAATTATAAATATTTTATTAAGTTTTATACTCATTCTTGCCTTTTTTTCTAACTATTAAGATTAGAGAAATCTAATATATTTATAGAGATTTCAGACATTAGAGAGGCTCTTTGAAAATAGTTTTAAAGATATTTTAGTTATATTTTGATTATTCGATTAAGAATTTTTTAATTTAATTTTTGGATTATTTGTATCATGACCACGGCCCAAGAATTATCATCATTGGGTTATAATGTTAAATTTTGTTGGTTGCTTGAATCTCATTTCTTTACATGTTGTCTAAGTCGATCATGATATAAGTTACCGAAGCCACTTTTGAATATCATGATAATGATATTATCATCATTATGTGCTTTGATATTTATTTGTCATTGTATTATTTAATGGTATTCATTATAGAATTACATCCTAATATTTGTATTAGATTTAAGATAATGATTAAACACTTATTTGTCGATTTTAAATTAGAATCCGATAATGAAATGATGTATTTTAATTTTGGTTTATTTTAGGGTCGGGGATGTGACCATGACCCCTAACAAGAGTGGTATAAAAAAGGTGGTGAGCAAAATGTTTTATTTGATTTAAGAAAGTAAATTTGTTAATTGTACTGTGATATCTACTTAAATGTCACATGGACAAGGTGCTACAAGTTTTAATAGGAAAAATAAATATCTAGTCATCATGTCAAGTAACTGATAGATAGGATTATTCAAAGGAAGCCTAATCTAGAGCCAGCGGTGGTGAATCTAAGAGCTGCGTTGATTGCCTATGAGAAATTCACCAATGAACAAGTGTCTAAATTTTAATGTTATCTAAGTTCAGAGAGCACAACACTCTTGAATTTGTCCGTCAGAATGTAGTCAGCACAAATGGTGTTCTAGAGGTCATCGTCATTGACAACGAAATTCAGTTCTCTGGGAAGCACTTTACCAAGTTTTGCACCAATTTGGGCATTAGATTAGTTCACACTTCGGTAGCATACCTGCAAGCCAACGGACAAATAGAAGTTACAAACCGTACGCTACTCCATGGTCTGAAAACCAAACTGGATGACACAGGGGGCTCCTGGGTCGACGAGCTGCCCTTCGTCCTGTGGTCTTATCGGACAACTCCTAAGGAACTGACTCGTGAGACACCCTTTAACCTCTGCTATGGGACTGAGGCGATAATTTCGGTTAAAATCAGACTCCTGAATCTCAGGGTTGAGTCTTTCGACCCACAGGGTAATTCCCAAAAAATTCGGGAACACCTAAACTTGTTGGAAGAAGCCCGCGGTGCCGCACGGCTGCGGACGACTACCTACTGACGACGGGTTGAGCGCTATTATAACAAGAAGGTAAAAGTGTGACACTTTAAGGTCGGAGACCTGGTCTTACAAAGCATCGAGGCTACATGCAATATCACCAATCAGAATAAACTCTCCTCGAATTGGGAGGGGTCTTTCATAATCTCCGCCATCCTGCGAAATGGAGCATACAAATTTCGGACCCAGAACGGCAAGTTGGTTCCTCGAACGTGGAACGCGACCCACATCAAGCGTTACTTTCAGTGGGGATACAAGTAAGTCAACCATCTGCATACATACAAGAACACTTAGCACGTTATATCACCTCACTGTAGATTCTTTTCCTTTTCTTTTCCATATGCACGTCTATGTCTGTTTGAAGGTTTACACAACCAAGACTTTCCCTAAGTTGGAAGGGTTTTCACCCTCTCGTAACCAAACCCTAGTTATCTAGGCAGACCACGAAAGGTTGTAATAAAACCCTGGTGATCCAAGCGGCCCACGAGCGGTCGTAACAAAACCTTGGTCATCCAGACGACCCCAAAGCAGTCAAAACAAAGCCCTGGCCACCCAAGCAGCCTATTAACGGTCAAACTAAACTTTGGTCATCCAAGTTGCCCATTCGCGGTCAAAATCTTAGGGGGCTCAACCAGCGCACGCCAAAACCTCCTTCGCTAGGAGTAAGTGTGATCAGTCAACGACGGTCGTTAATAGCAAAGGCTCTCCTTCTAAAAGTCGGCAGCCCTAGTTCACGCTAGGATAGCACCACCAAGCTTTTACTCTCATATAAGCACGGATCAGGCTTGGCACAATATCCGTGTAAACCCTGATGTCTACTCAAAGGCTCAAGTCCTTCGAAAAACACCTACAGCGCCTTAAGCAAGGTGGAGAGCCAACATGTGCGCACAGAGTTAGCCGAAAAACACAGCAACGGTGGAGTGGAAATTACAATAAAGGCAAAAGACACGTAACGTCAATGAAACAGCATTTTATTGATTATATTCACTCGTCAATACATTAGCTACAAAAATCAGAGCAACAAAAACTAAGGAGGAGCAAAGCTCCTAGAAGAAGGAGCTAGCAATCTGCTACTGACCCGGGGCTCTCCCACAAGGCACTCACGATGCTGAGTAGAACTGTTCTCTAGATTGAGGAATTTTTCTGAAATGTTGAGATCAATCAATTGGGCAATACGCCGACTAATGTTGATCCCCTCCCATAACCGTGCCAACAGCATGTTCTCGACCTCATTGGGATGGACACAAGTGGTCAGCTGATTCTCCAGAGTGGCCATTTGCCCGGCAAGTTGGTCAAGGCATAGCGTGGTCTGGTCAGCCTCTTCCTTTAGACAAGCATTCTCCTCTTTAAGTCTGTCTTTCTCCTCAACAAGACCCGACACCACGGCGTATTTAAGGCTAGCATTCTCCTCTCTAAGCCGGGTGATCTCTGCTTGCAGGTTGGTCAGCACAGATCCTTGAGCGACCGCATCATCCCGATGCTCCACACTCATCGCTTCCAGCTCCTCGTCAAGCCAAGCAATCAGCTGATCCTATCAGCGATTGTCAGGTCTCACTGGCCAATCGCCTTAACAATAGTGCCAGAGACTTTTTGTGCCT